>JAHWFP010048588.1:7699-22077 GCA_023313725.1 Lithobius niger | reverse complement strand
TTTAATGGCATAACTGACGGAAGGTAGCTGTAGAGTAAAATATTTGGTTTGTATTGTAAACATATTACAATGACGTTTAGTGAAATTGTAGCTTACCAACGCATCCAAGCCATTATCCCTTGTGATTTCTTCTGCTAATTCAATGGCTGCCCTCAGTTGATTCAGTCTTGTGTCCATATTTTCGCAAGAACCGTCGTCTTCCAAATAGTCCTCATCGTATTCGTCAACCGTTTCCCAAACATCAGCGTCACACGGGTTCGTAAACTTGCTTAAAACGGCGTCGATCTCTTCACTGACTGAGAGGGACCGGCCAGTCCGGATTCGTTTTGCAGGGCTGTTGGAAACGGAAGTCGTCGCGTTGCGGTCCGCGGAGTCTCTGTTGCTGGAAATGGGGAAACCGGAAGATGTGGAATAAAGCATCACAACTGGAAAGAAACGAAAACGTGATATGAGCAGACGGAATTTAAAGATTATTAACGATATTGTTGTGGTCAGTAACACAGGTTTAAACTTACAAAGGGTTCAAAGGGTTTCAAAGGGTTTAACGAGCGTTAACCACTCCTGGTCATCTGCCCGAACCCCTAAGGCCCTATGTCTGCAAAGTTACAAGCATTTTTGTAATAATAATAATAATTTATTTACGATTAAGCACGAAACTGAGTAAACAGTTTGTATGTGCAGATCAATACAATTACAATTAAAATATAAACATATTTACAATAACAATAATTATTTATAATAATGTGTACAATGCGCTAATTATACCAATTCTTCCCGTAAAAAGGTCGCAAGTTTCAAGGCCAGTAGCCCAGGGTGTAACCATAAAGCGGCGGTGCTCGTGTGTAGAAACTCGACGAGTTGCTGAATTATCACAGTTGACAAAAAGCTTTTAACTATCGTCGGTGTATGCCGCCGCCTATGTAAACCGGTAGGTAAGGGTTCACTGCCATACGTGATCGTACTTTTGCTTTGTTTGGGGTAAACATTACACGCTGAACTAGCCCTGTGCTGGGAGCTAGTTTAACTGAATTTCACAATAGACCATTTTCAACTGGTCAGTTACATGGTTACTATGGAGTCGACATAACGTATTGCTGCGTATTATTATAATTTTTTTGGTGCAAGCGAGTTATTCTATGTCGTGGCACTCCTTACTTTTTAAACGATTTTTTGAAGGTACTACCCGCATGGAAGTACTACCCGCATTGAAGGCATGGACCCGCGCATGCTGCACGGTGTATTGAATTTCCCGGTCTTAATACTCTCTCGGCGTTTGGTCTTCTGAGGAAACGAAATCGTGTTTACAGTATATAACTGTTTGACTAAGCCTTTAATTTTACTCTTCTGCAATGCGACCAGGTGTGACCCTGACCCAACTGTGTTAGCCTATATTATGAGTTATTTTCACGATTTTTAAAAATAATAATAAACTGCAACTGGATCTTTGTTGCCTCGTCGGCATTGTCATAATTATTTTTCAAGCGAACTCTTTCAAAAGTTGAGTTAAAACATGGGTAATCATTGTGAAGTGATAGACCTACAGGTTTAAAAATTCATGTTACCAAGTCAAAAAAAAGTTAATAAATTTATATTGAAATAAAATTAGTTTGACGAATTCAATAAAATCCGGTAAAATCTGTGCACTGTTGCGTTTTGTCTAATTTTCTTTTAATCAAATTGGCTCTGTCCCTTTAAAAAAAAGGAACGTAGCCTGCTAAAATAAGTAAATAGCCTTAATAAATAAACTTACCTAAAAATGCTACGCAGCACTGAATGAACGCCCAAAGTGAAGCCATTGCAAGGTTGAGTATAAAAATGTTACACTTTCAACGAAATAAAATGAGAAAGCAAATGTGCTGCTAGTGCGACACGTTTCGTACCACAAAATCAGAATCTGACTTACCTGTTCCGTTGTGCCGTTTGGTATATAAACGTTTTTTCTGAAGAGAAGCTCTCTATTGCCGCGGTAATTCTGAAGTATTTCAAATACCTCATACCCCCGCAATTCAATTATGATAAGGCAGCTCGGCCGTGCGCGTCAGAATGGCAAGCCGAGTAGGCGTGGTGGTGGGCTACAACTTGATTGGCGGTTTTTCTGCTGTCGCGAACCGAATTATTAACGACCCAAATACGACAATCACTTCTTATCGCTGCGGAACCGGTGACTTCCGTGTATTCAGATGTGCTTGGCTAGCCAGACACTCAAAGATGGATAGAGTTAACAATTGTATTTCCGCCTATCAAACTTTCATTAAACGCGTTGATCTTGATAGTCCTGTAATCTTCGTCAGGAAAGAGGACTTTTTTTTTTTATACCTAGCTGAAACCCAACAACATTCTTTGTTACGAGTTCTATTCTACTACTGATGCTTGGGGAATGAAGGCCCCTTTTACCATGAAGACCCATGAAGGCCCTTTTACGTCGAAGGCCATGGGAAGGGGGTTTGCCCTCCCTGCCCTCCCGTTAAATCCGCCTCTGCAGGTTGTAATGTTCACCAGTTTGTAATGTCAGATGAACATTACAGTCTGAGATGTTCGTCTGACAACTGGAAAGGTGGCATCTGGTCAAGATCACGTTTTCCCCTGGTTGTATAGCGGGTGGGGAACGGTGACGTCTTGAGCAGCTGCTACGCGATTGTGCAAGAGGGTCGCAATTGGGCACCATTGCACCTGTAATGCACCCAATGAAGCTCCTTAAAGGGTTACTTCTCAGTGATGGCCTGACCCTGGTTTACCTCGTAGGTCCAGGCCGTTACACAGACACAACATGTCATCTACAAACCTGCACCACAGGTGTAGAGGCCCCTTAAATGCGGAATTTACGAGCCCATCCTGCTCATTGAGCACAATATCAAACAAAAAACCTGAATGCAGAGACCTGCTGGAGCCCCAGATGTTTGGACTTAAGTAGCTTTGGCCATTCTTAAAATAAGAGATTTGGAAAGTAACATGGAGATTTTCTAACTGATCCAGAGTAAGTCCTTTAAGGACTGCAGAATCACCCAAATCAAGAACACTCTTCTTCACAGATTAAAGAATCAGGAGTTTGCTAATGGTGGGAAATCTCATCCTGGAAAGTCACAGGAAAAAAAATAGCTACGGAGGGGATATTCAAGTCCTTAGGTTTTGTAACTTCAACCACATTTTTTTATGAAATAAAATTGTCCATTCACCAGTCCTTTAATAATGTGTTTAAGAAGCAACGCCAGTTCAGAGTTAACATTGTGGTGGACAGATTTGATAATCCGTAGCGGGGTGTCAGGATTTACGCTGTTTTTAGATGCGAAAAAATATGAGGATCGGCGGGGAAATCCACTTTCAATTTGGCAGCGTCGTTTTATCAACTGCCTTAGCAACCAACAAATCGGGAACACACTTATTAATAATTCGACGATACCCTTTAACTGAGTAGGACTGCAGTTTACGATAAAGTTTCTGATTAGAAAGCACCTCCTCCAACTTTTTTTTCATAATCTACGCATCTAACACAACCGTTGTGTTACCTTTACCTTCCCGCAATAGTTACAATGGGTGGGTCTTACGGAATTTTTTTTAGCTTGAAGAATTTCACTGAGAGAAAGGTTTTTTTTATATATAGAAATTCTTAATTTGCGAAGAAATAGTATATTTAACAGGACTCCTCAACTCAATTCTTGTCGCATATCTTGTTTACTTACATGTTTGCTGGGGTAAATGGCCAATCTTAGTTTTGCGTGTCTAATCTTGCATGGTGGATATTATCTATGCCTTGTAATTTTATTTCCGGTTCCTGCCTCTAGAACGTTCTAGAACTTTCCATTACCCATAATAGCCTTGCTATTTCGCGGTTGTCAGGTGTTACCAAAAAGTATTTAAGCAAAGGGGCCAGCATGGTAAAATCAAATTTACAACTTTAATTTCGTAAGTAGCAACTAACGGAGATCTGGATTGTATACAGTAAGCCTAATCATTTTTGCAACACAGAAAGCCTCCGCGCACACAGTTACAGTGTTATGACGTAATGCGCAACGTAGCCTATATAGATCAGTGGTAGTAGGGAAGGGACAGAAGAAACGCTGCGGCAGCGACTCGTAGCAACTATTGACATTGCCATGGTAACGTGATTTTAGACCTCATTTCCATTTTTTAGGCCTATTTTTTGTAACGGCAGTTTTAGTTTCGTCAGTAGCAGATAGGCCTAATGGAGAATTTGGTTCGATCGTAAGCCTATTCATTCATGGGGATGTTTTTAAAGTCAGCGGCTTGCGAGTCGCTTGCAAGCGGAAACGCTGCCCGTTTGTTAATTCAATGGGAAAGCGTTCCCCGCGGCCAAGCGACTCGCAAGCCGCTGACTTTAAAAACATCCCCCTCGCAACAATGTGACAAGACTCTTTTAAACGAAGCTAAAATGTTTTTGTTTTTACGGCTCCGTTAACACAAATCTTTAGGATTTCAATTCGACGATGAAATGTTATTATTTAATTTAGTTACGTCGAAGAAATCTATTAGCTATAAGGAGGCAACGATATTTTAATTTGCCATGTTATTTAACTAACTTTTGACACTGAATCGAACGTTGTAAACAGTGGTCGTCAATTTCTGGTACCGTTGCGAAGATGAAAAAAGCGACGGACGGACGGACAAAGTCGTTGCAATAGTCTTCTCAGCCGGTACGGCTGTACAGAAGACTAAAATCGAGGCACGTTTTCCTAACAACTAGTGGTAATTAACTAGTCGATGTGGAGTGCTGGGTTACGGCTGCGGAAAAAAACACGCAGACAGTCTCAATAGGTATACGAAAAGCGCATTTTTGTTTTTGTAGGGTCACATTATTTTTGGACCTTGAACCTGGAGGAGGAATCAAGATTTTTTCAGTGTTTGGAAGCGGGAGTCATCGAAAATTTGGTGGTCCCATTGTCAATCCCCCCCCCCCCCCCCCGGCCCATAAATAGTGACCAGTACTATTACAGGCGCTCTCGCTCGGCCGAGCAATTCCCATCTTCAGAAGTAAATTTTTTGCATAGTTTTACAATCAAATCAAACAAGCCTATAGGCCTTACAGTTGAGAAGCGAAGCACATTCCTGTGTTTATGTGAAATTCTTCCTCTTCCGTTCCATCAGGCTTTTGTCGAGTGTCGGCGTGTGCTCACCGCCGGTAATGCTAATTCCGTTCTCCCAACGAGTGTCTAATTTAAAAGATAAAAGTTATCAGCAACTACTTTTTTTTTTTATTCTGTTCCTGTCGGAGGGTAGGCTTAGTGGAAATTATGGATGGATGATTTCTGATTATCTCCAGATAATCTACTACGATTATTTATAAAGCAATACTTTCCGGTTGTTTTGAGACATAATGAATGCCCATCGGAAATCCAGAAATGCCTTTAGTGGAGATTACCGTTTGGTGTAATGCGGGAAAGCCTTCTGACGCATGGCGCGGTATTAGCACGTCGTTGAAATGGGGCAGTAATTTCGCGAATCGAAGAGTTGGTATTTCCCTCCGACATGTTGCAACGTATTATACTAGATAGACGTGATATGCAGAAAAGCGAGCTACAAGCAGGTAAAGTCATTTTATCAAAAGTCCAATAAAACAAAATGGATGGTTATCGCTAGAAGGATCACGTCAATTTGAAATCTTAATTCGCGACATGATCTTTCTCTGGTGTTTGTCCTTTTCGTCCCACCAACACAATGTCACCCACTAACCCAACTTAAATTGCTTACCTTTTTTGACCCACCGAGCAATCTCACCCATGCACCCAACTGAATCCACTTTCCCATTTTGACACACTGACACAATCTCACCCACTGATCCAACTCCACTTACCCAATTTGACCCACCTACAAAGCTCACCCACTGACCCAATTTAAACCAGTTACCCAGTTTGACCCACTGCCCTAAGTTAAACTGCTGACCCATTTCGACCCACTAACAGTCCCACCCTCTGACCTCACTAAATCTGTTTACCAATTTTGACCCACTGGCACAATTTCACCCAGACCCAACTTAAACCACTCACCCATTTTGGCCCACCAACACAATCTCATCCACTGATCCAATTTAAGCCACTTACCCAACAATTTGTTTCACCGACAGTCTCACCCACTGACCTTACTAAAACCGCTTACCAATTTTGATCCGCTGATTTCACCCAATGACCCAACTTAAACCACTTACTCATTTTGACCCAATGACACAATTTCACCCACTGACCCAACTTAAACTGCTTACTCACTGAGGCAATCTCATCCACTGACCCAAAATAACCACTTATCATTTTTGCCCTACGACACAATCTCAACCCGCCGACCCAACTTAAATTGCTGACCCATTTTGGCCCACTGAGACAATCTCATCCACTGACCCAACTAAAACGCTTAACCATTATGACCCACCGACATGATCTCATCCATGGCCCTACTAAAACCGGTTATCCATTTAGACCCAGCTACACAATGTTACCCAGTGACCTAACCTAACCACTTACCCTTTTGGCTCACCGACAAAATCTCAACCCATGACCCTACTTAAACCGCTACCAATTTTGACTCATCAAACAGCGACTTAGCACTATAGCTATATTTGGGTAATGCCTAGTGAACGGAGCTAGCGGAAGATCATCGTGTACACGTTCATATCCAAATTCGCTGGCCGAAAAATAATTTTTTCGACCTGGCATTTTTCCGCTGGAAACGTCTTGCCTTTTCCGAATTAATTACATACCGACATCAAACTTTACACATCGCTTGTTAAATGTCCATAGAATCGGCCGACCATGCTGCCACTTTTCAACTAAATCACGAATTACAGCATGAAAACGGGCGAAACTTTCGCCTCTCACGTTATTACACGTAGGGAAAGTACGTTTTCCCTTCCCGTCGCACGTCAACTGCTCAAGACCCGCTGAGATAGTAGCTGTGCTCCACTCCACACAAAAGCACAGCACAGCACAGCTACTATCTCAGCGGGCCTTGCAACTGCGAGAATAAGTTCGAACGGTTCCCGCACTGACAGCACTGCCAGGATAGTGTCGTTGCTTCTTTCGGTGGGGAAACGTGTTCAAGAGTATAGATTTAAGGCGCTCTCACTTGTAGCCTACCACACACAATTTAATACGCAAAAAAAAAATTAATGAATAAAGCAATAAAATATGCGTTGTAACAAAACTAATCTCTGTTTAAAAATACAATTCGGTCATTTTTAGGCTTAGTTCACTACAGGTTTATTGGCCGAGAGAGCGAAGAGAGTTTGTATTTTACGTGTTTGTATTTTATTGACTGAATTTGTATTTTATGTGTATGTGTTGTGTTTGTCTGTATGGGAAATGATATTGTTCGCAATTTTGTCCTGATTTGATTGAAATTTCATGATAAGAGAGATTTGGTCCTAGATATTCACGAGTTCGCAGATGAAGTTCCTTCCTCAAATTCCTGTCTGAAATTTCTAGTGGTGGTGGGGCGGTGAAATTCCAGGTAGAGCACTCTGGGCAGAAGAAGCGTTAAGTGGAGGAGCGTGGCATTTCCCTGTACAGCACTGGGCAGAAATCATATGTGAATATAGAAAATAAACTAATGCCTTGCAGCACATCTCGCTAGGTCGAGCGATTTTGATCTTAAAAACTCAATTAAAGAACAATTTCCAAAATTGTGCTGGAAATCCAAAAATGTCTCCATTTTAGGGAAAGTATGAACTGAGGTGTGAATGTATGCGTTTTCGTAAACAGTTCGGGAGATTAGCCGCGAAACTCTCCGATAAGTCTTCCACGTGCAGACTGGACGATCTTCCCATTTCTTTTCTGAAAAATTGTTCCTTCCCTCTTTCACTGTCTTTTTACAGTATCATGCATAACTCTAGTCATATAGTTCCCCTTTCGACAGGGCTGGAAGGAAGCTGACGTTGCCCCAATCCATAAAACCTGTTCCCCATTTCTGGCTAAGAATTACAGACTTATTACCCTTCTCCCTGTTATTTCCAAGGTGTTTCAGGTTCTCATTTATCAGAATTTACTATCTCAATGCAAGTCGTAGCATCTTCTCAGATTGACAACATGGCTTTCTTCCTGGAATGTAATGTGCCTATAGTCTTCTTTTGACATATGATGTTATTATTTCTTTTGTTGACCAAGGGGTGTCCTTATGCCGTGGTGTGCTTGGACTTCGGTAAAGCCTCTGATTCCGTCTCACACTCTACTTCTTAGTAAGAAGCATTACCCATTCACATTGGCATTGACCCATCCACTATTAACTGGCTTCAGTCTAACCTTATAGCTGACGTCAACAGTGTGTCGTTATTCAGGGTATCAAATCTATCTGGATCAAAATTACCTCGGGCATTCCCCAGGGATCCGTACTTCACCCTCTTCTCTTTAACATTTTCATGTCCGACCTCCATCCTCTGATAACTTCCAGCTGCTATAGTTACGCCGACGATTTTAAATACTTCTCCCTTGCTGTCAACTCCACTATCCAAAAAGACTTATCTCGTTAATAACTCTTGGCTCATTAGCAACGCTTTCCCACAACCTTATGAAGTGCATTATTATAGATTTGGCTGCGTTAATCCCTGTGTCCCATATATCGTCATCTCTCCACTTCCACACTTATCGAGTCCGGAGTATCATTGTTGACTCTAACCTTAAATCGACATTCATGTCATCTACGTTATCAAGAAGGATTTGGTTGTGAACACTCCATTCTTAAACGTTTCTCGCAATTCAGCCCTTCACTGTTTGTTCATTTCTACAGAACTTTCACCCACCCTATTGCAGAGTATCTACAGGCCTTGGTACTCTACTTACCTCGAGAGTCTGGAATCATTCCAGCGTCGTATCATCATATGGCATAGGCCCATAAGATATCTTTCCTACCACGAGATACTTCGGCTCATTGGCGTACTTTATCTTAAGAATCACTTCCTTCGTGGCGGTGGTATTTTGGACTGCTCCAATCCTTTCTGCGACAGTTCTGGTGACATTTCTGGTCACTGTCAGCAACTCCACGGTAGCCTATGACTGTAGGCTTAATCAGCGCAAAATTTGTTTTCACAGAATGACTACTCTCTACCTGGAATGCTCTTCCAGACTCTGTTGTGACAGCACCTTGTATTTCTGTCTGGAAATCTCGTTTTGACCGTTCCGGCTTGGTTTTATGTTATGGTAATAAAGCCAAGGTCACAAAGCACCAAGGCGGATCATTCGTGCCAGAATCGTACTGGAAATTATAGTCGCCATTTTAGGGGAAAAGGTACGCAGACTATAGTCAAGAGTTCTATAGGGATTCGTGCGGTTTTCGAAATATTTTTATAGGCGACTGAGACCACACAATCGTGTTAGACATTAAAGGAGACATTTTGGGACATAAAGCATAAAACAGTGCTAACATTTTCCTCATGACTACAAATATAGAGTACTACCATGCAGTAGTACGTGTGCAGTGGTGCCCACAGAGATGAGGGGGGGGGGAGACGAAGTTTCCTTCCATTTAGAAGTGTTTTGGACTGCATCTTTCAAATAAAGTTTACAATTAAATTAAAGTTCCTACGTAGCACACTAAATAAATGTAATTCTAATTGCTTGCTGGTCAACAGTGTGTCATGTCATGTTCGTTTGCATATTTCTATGCTCGTTCAATTTTTTAACCCCACCCTCGCTCCTAAATAAAAAAAAAACAACATATATTTCATAACATGATTAATTGGCGCCCATAGACTTCATGCCATAAAATATACACCTTTTTCAAAAGTTGGGTGGGGGGGGGGGGGTAAAAACACGGGTGGGGACCCCTCGTAGTCTTTGGGAGTGATGGGCACCGCTGTATGAGTGTTTTCGAAAGGCCGTGTGGATAGCTTAATATCAGAGAAATTTAGACAGCAACAAGAAACAAGTCAAGAGCAACGTAAATAAAATCAATAAACAAGAGGTCAGTGGATCTACGATCGTTGTTATCGCAGCTACTAACGCCACACCTCCCAACATAGGATTACAAGCGTACTCTCAATCTCTGATAAACTCGATGGTGTTTAGTATTTGTGGTGCAGCTGTAGTGTTCCCAGTTTGTTTTTGTATCAACGTTCCGATAAGCAAACGCAGGCAACTCTTCCTTATTACGTCATTCGTGTTTCTTGCCCGGCGACGAGTTACAGTTTGAAGCGCCACCTACACATGGGTGTGTTGAGTCGAACCACCTATGCGAGGTTTTGTGACGTCATAGACCTTTCAATCTTAACCTTCTCGGGTACGTGTAGGCTAAAATATTATTCGTTTTTACAATATTGTGATCTGGGACAAAGAGTTTTACGGAAGTCAGTGTTTCGTGGAAAAAGCAAAAATTAATTTGTTTTTTTGTTTGTTTGTTTGTTTCGTTTGACGTTAGTTGTGTGACGTAGGATTTTTAAGTTGTGTTTTAAGAATAACATAACTTGCTAGTTAAAACAAGGGTTAAAACCACGATTATGTATTTGGAGTATCGAATTAATACTCGTTGCAAAGGGAAATTTAGTTATTCCTTCCAACAAATATACAGATTTACATTGCAATAATTTTAAAAATATGCATGCCCTTAAATTTTAAATTAATTTTAAATTAATTTTTAAAATTTCGAAAATTTTAATTTCGAAAAAAAATGTAAATAAAGCATATATTTAAAGAATCCTGTTTTTTTTTACTCTCCCGCTTCCCCCCCCCTCCAATAGAAGGACAATTATAAAAAAAAAGTGAAAAAAATATTTTTTGGGTAATTAGGGCGGGGTACGGTAGGGGAGGATTTCATTGGGGCCCGGGCTACATGACCATCGACCCAACCAAGATACACAACTGGGAGAAGGGAGCGAGAACAGTGCGGGACGAACCAAAAATCCACGCGATTCACGGAAAGCTACAACAAAACAACCAAATAAACACGATGAAAATAAAAACCCAAAAAGGGCATACGATTGCGTACACCCCCGATTCATCCGTAATTTTCGTGTTGGAGCACTTAACGCCAAGCCAAAGCACCGTATGGTAGCAGAAAACTCGACTTCCAGCTGGCAACTGCTGCTGCAAGGCCAGCTGGGATACAAGCTTCAGGGTTATGCGTGAATCAAGTCCAAAGGCTGCTCTGCTCTGCACCATCAATCCGTGGTGCAGCAACACTAATTATTGTGTTTTTTTGTTTGTTTTTTTTTTATGTGGTGATTGTTGGCTATTGGCCGAATGGCTGTTTGTGGGTTTGTGGCTTTTTCGATTAAATTCAGCGGTAATTCTGCATTCTGATTCTGTACTGTACCAACGTCGTTTGCCCCATAATTCGTCATTGCATTCTCGCAGCTAGAATTTACATTCCTTACATTCTTTGCATTTACGTTCTTTGCATTCTCGCAGCTGAACACTTTGATCACCCTGATAGCCCGCTCCTACTGATTACCACGAACCCACTCTAGCACGTTGACCTCGTATGGTGTGTATATGCAACTACTAGCCTTTGCATTGTCGCAGCTACAAGCTGTAAACCACCTGAAATTTCAGCATAGCGGCGGTTTTAGGTCCGCCGCCTCGCAACGAAGACAGTCAATAACGTGATTTCAGAACCGACTGGGAAAATTGTTTCGTCTGGAGGTATTTTTAATCTTATTATCACGGATTATAATACTGCACGCATTTACTCAAACGATGTCACATTTTGCTAATCTAGGTAGCGTTGTTGCAATCGTAACGCAACCATTGCAATCGCAATTTAATTCAAGCTGCGAGAATGCAAAGGCGAGTCATTGCGTAAAGAGCAGCGGCAAGTGACGTCATATTGGCTACAAGAGAGATAGCTGCAAGGGGCACTAGATTGAAATGGAGGGTTAAACAAAGGCACTTTTAGTCAAGGCAGTACTTTGAGAGCGGGTTTCTTAGGCTTAGAAAAAACGTTGTTTTCTCCAATTCCTTATGCTGTGAGGTTGTAATCGGAAAATAAAGATTCCACTTGCTTAAAAATATCAGCAACTGCCAACAAATCGACAAAAATCGCGCGTTATAGGCCTAAGAAATCCACTCTTAACAGCATTGTCTTCAGTAAGACGCCCTTCTTTTCGCCCTCCAGTGCCCCTTGCAGCTAACCCAGTTACTGGCTCCACCATAGAGTATTATTCTGTATAACTCTATGGTGGAGTCAGTAACTGGGTTAGCTGCAAGGAGCACTGGAGGGCGAAAAGAAGGTCGTCTTACTGAAGACATTGCTATTAGACTGGATTTCTTAAGGCTATCATACCCAATTTTTGTTGTTGGTGAAAACAACATTCTTTTAAGCCTCAGAAAGCCGCTCACAAAGCACTGTCTTGACTAGAAGTGCCGTTGATTTCCGTAACATTTTAATCTAGTGCACCTTGTAGCTATTACCTCCAAATGGTGTCTCGTAGCCAATATGACGTCACTTGACGCTGCTCGATACGCGCCCTTTGGGGGCAAATAATGTTGGTATTGGTAAACTGTGGGTTTTTCCGTTTCTTCCGTCCTTAATCTGATACGCCGTGGGTAGGAAACACTTAGGGTTGCCGAATTACCTTTGCGTGTCTTGCCTTCATCATGCGATTTCAGCTTCGCGCGTGGCTTCGTAGCTTCCACTCATGCACTTCCTCGGAGCTACCTCAGTGGGATTTCTGTACGGTAAGGAACTACGCAGTACCTTCCTAAACGACCGAACAGGGCGAACCGAACGCACCACTGTTAGAGAGAGTTTGGCTCCAAACTTGACTTCGCGCGTGCGCAGTAACGTTGCATCTGCCGTTTAGTACCTTCCGAACTTGCAATCACAGCTCAGCAAAATCAACAAGGTCAACAGAGCACTCGTTACGTCATACATTTAACGTGTATGAGTGGATTTTATTTAATAAACTAGAAGTCGTACCCGGCTTCGCCCGGGCATTTGTTTGGTCCGTGGTTGTTTCCCAGTATTTGCTCGGTACTGCCTGATCGTTCACTGCAACAGCCTATTTTTCTTCGTGTAATACTCCCCCTTTCCGCCAATCCTCTCCTTCCCCTATCCCCTCCCCCTTTTATCCCGTCCTCTCCCTCTCCTCTCCGTTTCCTTCCCTTCCTCCTCTTTGCTACACGTAGTTGAATTTAGATGGTTATTTGAATTAATTCTGCCCCTCCCCCTTTTTTGAGGTTTTGGCCAAATTGGGGTGGTGGCCCCCCCCCCCCCAAAAAAAAAAAAATTCTCTTTTAGGTTTATGAGAGTTTGGTTTAAAAGTATATTCCTCCCAGCATCATTTTTCTCGATCCTCCACATCAAGTACTGCCCAAGAGGTCTATTTCCTTAGAAGAACGCAGCTACTGTCTCAGTTGACCTTGGCGGTGATAAATGCGCGGATGGTGATCAGCGCGTGGCTGTTTTGAATAAATAAATAATAAATTAAATTTCGTTGCGACAGCAACGGGTCTGGCAAGGACCGGGGGGTCACTAACAGCCAGCCCTAGGAGAGGTGTACACAAAATGGCCTAGGAATCGTGATCAGTATAGGTTTGGGGACACGAATGCCTTACCACCTTGGTTAGACCTGCCAGGGACCCAAAGGTCCCCGATGCATCGCCAAGCGTGTGGGACATGCTAAGGGTGTGAAGATGGTTAAAAGGCCCAAACAATACACAAAAAAAGTAAAAACATTTTAGTAAAATATGCTACGATGGATGTTAAAAACTAATGCACCCATATAGCGGGATATGTCATCACTTAGTAAAAAAAAAATAAAAATAAAAAATTAAAATAACCAACCAGATAGAACAGGGTGGGAGGATCACCATTACCACCAGTATTACTAGGGTGGTGGCAGGGACCACTTAAAGAATTTAAACAGTGGCTCGTAATATAACATTCGGCGAAACATGTGAACTAATCTCGCGTTGACAGTCTCAACCCTTAGAGTATTCCATATTTCAACCACCCGCTCCGAGAAAAAGTTACGACGACAGTCGAGCCTAGCACCCTGTACTGTTAGCCTCCAGTTGTGACCCCGCGTGCGCTGAACCCAAGGGGCCAAAGCCATGAGGAAAGAAAAGAGGGCCAAATCGAAGAAAGGAAGGTTCACCTCAAGTAAGTGGTTTAGAATCTTGAAAGTTAGAATCAAATCAAATTTAATTCTGCGCAATTCCAGCAACTCAAAGCCCAATCGTTTCAGGCGCTCCCCATATGTAACCTCCCTGAGTCCTGGGAGACACTTGGTGAAAACGCTGCTGTACCCTCTCAACCGCATCAATGTCGCGAGTCAACAGCAGGCCGGGTATACCTTTAAGTTGTTATTTGTCGTTTTAAACCAGTTTGAGTGGATCATTGAGGTTTTGGGGTGGCGTTTTCTGAAACGTATTAGGATTAATTTTCTTTTACCAGGGGTTGTTAACTTAAATTTGTGCGGGTTTCCGTGTTCCTCCGTTCTTACT
>JAHWFP010048587.1:11002-22764 GCA_023313725.1 Lithobius niger | reverse complement strand
TTACATTTTGAGGACAGCAGTCACATTTTTTCTTATGATTAGAATCTTATTAGTACTAAAGACGCACGGATTTATTTAATGTTCAGTTTGGCATTGTTGCATTATAACAGTGTGCAAAACAATGTAAAACAATCAATTCGGTTGTTTAGCGGTCCCTAACCCCTGAACCACTTGACCAATTAGAAGAGGCCTTATGAAAAGGGCACTTCTCAGTAGCAATATCTGTAAAATGAGCTAATAACCAGCTTTATTCACTGTAAGGAAGAATTTATTTTCGTGATACAAAAAAGCGTTACCAGTAACCAGTAATTAGGCAAATATCAACGTTATTTACGTCGTGTTTTCAACAAGAAAACGTTAAGGGGGGAGGGGGGGTTGGGGCTTAATGGCGCGTCGAAAGCTTGGCGCGTCGACAACGTTAAGTTGTGTCACTAACAGTGACTTTTATGTTGTCAGGCGACAAAAGTCACACGATCAAACAAGATTCAGTCTTTTCTGCCGCATTGTTATTTATCCTCAAATTGCTGAAAACAGTCAAACTACCTTAGCTGTAAAGACACAACGTGTCTGGTGTACGCCATGCTTATATATATACATATATATTATATGGATGTTATCGTTTATCACGGCGGGCGACACACTAGCGTTTGTCGTGATACTTAATTAATAAGTATAAATTTATCCCTTTTTTCCCGATAGCAAAGGAAGAATTTTTAAATAAATGTTAAAATCTGTCAGTTTATTACAAACTATTACGTTAAAAAAATTACCAGCTAAATTATACTTTTAAATGCATTAAATATAGTTGTTTCAATTCTTTCCTGCGCTCGAGTGTTGCTTTGCGTCACATTCCTCAAACCAGTGCCTAACCAGATTATACATGGAAGATCACGACGGCAACGACAAAACAACAACAAATGACTGCCCATACATAAACTGCGAGAAGAGCGTGCACAGCTCGCAGTTTCGAGTCTAAAGCGATGCCACCGCGCTGTTGACTTCATTTTCAATGTTCATTACAGAAACAAGTTACAGTATGTTGACAGAATTGTGTATAGCTTTTAATGAATGCGCTGGTAGTATTGGTTTAATTTCAATCCGTTACCTTCGTCCACACTAGGGCTGGGCAAAAGCTTCGGCGGCGACTGAGGCATTCGTTGTAGTCTGCTGCGAGTCACGTGACTGAGAGCGCCAATGAGGCGACGCGATTTGCTCATGGTGCCGAATAGGAGTAAGGTTTGTAAATACGCGGCCCGGTCATGTGCCTAATTCCATTGGATTTTAACCAATTTTAGAATTCTGAGGACAAAAATTGGACAGCATTGTCCGTAACTAAGCTGTCCATTAAACCACATAAAGCAATATGATTGTTTAAAACATCAATGACACGCGCGGACGTTGTTGACTTCATTTTATGCACAAAAGGAATTTTTGAATGTGTGTCTACTAGAATGAAAAAAACATTTGATTGTCCATCGGCCCGAGAAAATCAGCGTGTAAGCGATTATTTGGTTTTAGTGGAATTTCCCACGTATGCTTTGGACCAGACGTTTGAGTATAATAATAATAATAATAATAATAATAATTTTATTGCTCACTTGACTCGAAGTTGTTGTCAACTTGTATGAGTCAGCAATACAAAATAAATATAAAATACACTTATTTACAACAATATACAGAGAAAAAAAAAAGTAAAAAGAAAAAAAAAATTTGCCAACTAATTACCAACATGTATCATTACACAAAGTTACAAGTTTCGCTACATGATCACCACATCCATTATGAAACAGTATTTAGTAGAAATTGAAATGTAATTGTTCAATTTATTTGTTGCCTAAAAGCCAGTCTTTTAATTTGGGTTTTAGTTCACTTATGCTTTTACTATTTAAGATTTCTTTTGGTATGGTATTAAAGATATGTGGAATATAATATTTTTTGTTTCTCTGGCCATATTTATTGTTCCATTTTGGTATTTGAAATCTTTGTGACTTTAATCTGAGTCTGCTTTGTTTTTCTATACTGTAGATCTTGTTTGTATTTATATAATAATTTTTTATTATTATCATATAATCTCTCGATTCTAATACACTTAAGATTTTATTTTCCTTATATAATTCAGCTGTTGTTTTCTGCGGTTGTTCAAATAATATTTTCACAATTTTGTTTTGTACTTTTTGCAATCTTTCAATTAAATATTCTGAAGCAAAACCATATATTTCTAAACCGTATCGTATTTGACTTGCTACCCATGCTTCATATATTATTTTTTTGTTTTTACTATCTAAAACATTTCTTAATTGGTATAATTTTGCTAATATATATCTTAAATTATCAATTATCATTAGGATATGTGATTTAAAATTCCAATGTGAATCTATTAACATTCCCAAATACTTTGTTTTTTGTTTAAATTTTAATTTTTTACATGAATTTTGACAGTTTAACTTATCTTTCCCATATTTCATCAATTTACAGTTTTCTCCATGTACTATGATGTCACTTCCTTCATTTACTTTCATTTTTGGTACTGTTATATTCACATGTATTGATTTTTCTTCACTTATGTACATTTCATTTTCTATAAACCATGCATTTATCATATCAAAGTCAAATTGTAAATTTTCCAACATCTCTTCTCGTATATAATTTATGGATATTAGCATCATATCATCTGCAAACAAATATATTAATGTTCTGTCAACACACGCACTAATATCATTTGTATATATTAAGAACAATAAAGGCCCTAGAACTGATCCTTGTGGAACCCCATTCATAATTTCATTTCGAGAGCTATATTCATCTAAAACTTTGACTGTTGCTTTTCGATTTTCTAAATAATTTTTTATTAAATTATAAATTTTCCCTCTCAGTCCTACTTGTTCACATTTTTTAAGTAATATTTTTTATCAAAAGTATCAAATGCTTTTTGTAAATTTATTTGTATAGTTCCAACATACTTTCCTTCATTTAATGCTTTTGTTATTACTTCATTTATTTCTGCAAGTAAATCCGACGTGCCTTTTCCTTTTGTATATCCATATTGCAGACATGAAAGTAGTTTAAATTTATCAAGAAACAACCGAATTTTTCCTGCAAAGTATTTTTCCATTATTTTGTTTATTATTGATAGCAATGAAATTGGTCTGTAATTGTTCATATCTGATTTATTACCCTTTTTATGTATTGGTCTTAATGCTTGAATCTTCAAAAGGTCTGGCCATTTTTCATTATCAATCATTTTATTTATCAATTTGCATATAAATACTGCTGTATTTTCTTTAGTTTGTTTAAAGTCTCTTGTCATGAATCCATCTATACCTGTGGCATTTGATTCTTTTAGCTCTTGTATAATTTCAATTATTTCCTTTTGTGTTGCATGATCAATAAACATTGATTTTGTGGTTTTATTTTTATTCTCCATTTCTTTCTTATACACATTATTGTAGTGATATCCTTTTTTATAAATCACTATTTTATTCGCATATTTTTTCTTTAAAGTAGGTACCTGTTCTGAAAAGTTGTTATTAAATTTGTTTCGAACTTCATTTATGCTAATGTTTTTGAAATTACTCATTATCTTTATACTCTTGACAATTTTGGCATGATTTGACTTTATTTTCAAAGTCAGAGTCAATCTTAGGCCACCAGACTTTTTGTCTAGCTAAACTTTCCATTTAACTATGCCTAAGTGAGCACTGTGTAGATCCTTCAAGATTTGTCTCCGCAAGGTTGTCGGCACCAGGACTCTATACCCTCAAAATAAGGTTTCGTTTTCGACCGAGATTAGTACGGTAACAGATCGGGAATTTCGCATTTGTTAGGCCAGCCATGGTTCACATAACGATAAACTTTTGAAAGGATTTTATCACGTATACTTTCAAGAACGAGTATCTCGTTTAAAACTGGAAGATTAGAAATAGTTTCTAAAGCAAGATTATTGTACTGCTCTTCTGCTTTCTCGAATTCCTCGGTATTTGGGAGGGGAAGGCGCGATAACGTGTCTGCTGTCAAGTTAATTTTACCGGGAATGTGTTCCAATTCGTAATCGTTAGCATTAAGCATCACTGCCCAACGCTGAACCCTGTCGGCTGCCATATGCGGTATTCCTTTTTTTTAGGGCCAAAAATCCAAACTAAAGCCTTCTGATCAGACTGCAGTATGAATCGCTGACCATAAACGTATTCATGAAACCGTTTCACTCCCCAGGCCACACTGAGAGCTTCCCGATCAAAATGCGAGTAGCCCCTTTTCGCTTGAGTGAGCTTATGTGAAGCGAAAACTATCGGCCGTGATTCACCGTTTTTCATGACATGCATAAGGCACGCGCCGACTCCGTAGGGTGAGCCGTCACAAATGAGTTTGAGCTTTAATTTCGGATCGTAATGAACAAGAACTTTTGATTTAAGAAATAATTCTTTTACTTTACTCACGGCTCGGTCGCATTCTGCCCCCAAACACATTTCGCACTTGGGCTTAACAAACGTGTTACTGGTGACAGAATATGAGCGAGATTTGGTAGATATTTTTAATAATGGTTTACAAAACCCAGAAAGCTCTGTAGCTCTTGAATACATGTTGGGTTAGGGGCATTTGTGACTGCTTCGATAACCTCAGTGAGTGTATGCATGCCCTCTGCATTTATCATGTGGCCTAAATATTTTAATTCAGGCCACGACAGTTTGCACTTCTCGATCTTAAGTTTGGCTACTGCATCTTGTAAAGCATTTAACAGTTTATTTAACGATTCGTCATGCTCCCCCCCCTTCCCGCTCACCAGGATGTCATCGTAAAACGGGAGACATGTGGGGATTTTACTGGTGACTTGAGTCATTACCCTGGAAAATTCCAGGACTGGACGCTAGGCCCAGGGGTACGCGAAGCCATCTAAACAAACCCAGGGGTGTATTCATTGTCAAAGCTTCTTGTGACTCTTTGTTGAGTTCAATTTGCAGAAATGTATCCTTAAGATCGATAAGGGAAAAAGTGTCACTGCCTGCTAATTCACTGAATAATTCTGCGACCGTGGGAACTGGATAGTGATCGACTTCGAGTTGGAGGTTTACGGTGGTTTTATAATCACCAATCACCCGGATTTGGCCATCCGCTTTGTGAACTATGACGATCGGCGTAGACCACTGAGAAGTTTCCACAAGCACTAGAATTCCAAGGCCAACCAATCTACGAATTTCTTGGTTAACCTTTTCTTTGAGTTCAAACGGAACTGGTCTTACACGACTGTACACAGGCTTGGCATCAGGTTTTAAATGAATTTTGGCTTTACAATTCTTAAACTTCCCCATGCCTTCAGAAAATAGCTCCGGGAAACCCTTCACTATTTCCGAAGTGTCAACTGGCGTAATGCTAGCTTTAATTTTGTTAACACTTTTCTTAGGTTTTACTTTCATTTGTAGGTCGTAAAAAGGATGGAAATTAACTCGAAAGATAGAAAGCCATTCCTTTCCCATTAATGCAGGTTTATATAATTTTGAAACTAAAGCATCCAAATGTTCGATTTGACCTTGCACTTCAACTTTCAGACTTACAGTGTAAAAACGTGTTCTCAATTCCGTCAGTGTACGAGTGTATCGAGTACGGACTGAGTTTTAAAGGACAGTCCGCAAAATATTTTTGATGCCACTCAATAGGGATAATGGATGCATCTGCCCCGGAATCAAGTTCACTTCTAGCTTGACACCATTTAGGCAGACTGGCATTTTCCATTTATGGATTTTCATAGAATTAACTACTAATATTTTGTTGGTTTGTAGGGGAATTGAAATCTGGTCCGCAGCCTGACTCAGCCCTAGAGTATTATTTTTCAGTACAAGATAGTCGTTGTCTGAATCGTTATCAGACCCGGAACCAGAGTCTGAATATTCGGCTTCAACATCCTGGCCTTCTTCACTATCACTTTCGCTATCGCGTTCGAGTTTGTTGACGCGTTTTTTATAGCTATACTTTTGTTTCGTGTTCGGCCTAGCCTTAAAATTTGTGCTGAACTTGCTTTAGGGTGGTCGACTGATTTTGAATTTCTATTCGAATTACTAGCTTTTCGGCACACGGCTTTTAAATGGCCGACAGTGTGGCATCGGCCACATGTATAGTCTCGTTATTTACGTGTTTTCACGTGGCCGTTTTTGCCGCAACAATAGCAAATGAAATCCTTAGTGGAGTTAGGCCTACTTGATGTTTTGCTTGATTTTTTAGCTACGTAGTTAACAGGTCTAGAATGGCTTCTCAAAACGTTTTGGTCTGTTTCAGCAGATTCTAAGGATAAAGCTAAGGATGTTGTAGCCTTTAAATCAAGAGTCTGCTTCAACAGAATGATTGACTTCTGATTGGATACCCCCGATTAGGCGATCCCTAATCATTTTGCTGTTAATGTCTTTAATTTTAGCGAAGTCACAATACTTCGTCATTAGCTTTAATGCAGCTAAATATTCCCCGATACTCTCATCTGATTTTTGCGATCGTCTAAAGAATTTAACACGCTCAGATACCACGGAGGGAACTGGCTCACTGTCGTCTAAAACTTTTTTAACGAGCTCATCAAATGTTAATGATTCGGGCAAATCAGGTGAGAGAATATTCAGAATTCTATCAACATTTTCTGGCCTACAGATGCCATTATAAAATTAACTTGCTTGGTTGCTGGTATTTCTTTAGCTAAAAAATAGTAACGAATTCGGCTGGAGTATTTCTCCCATGTGTCAGACTCGCAATCGAATTCCGAAAATAGACCAGCGTTTTAGACGAACCCATGTTGACGTCGTCTTCACTATCACTAGATTCAACATTTAGGTTTAAATTAGAACTAGTTTCATTAACGCTTGCGTTCACTACTGAATTATTTTCAGTTTCACTTTCACTGCTAATTTTAGCAGTTACAGGTGATTTGCTACCGACACATGTATTTGGCATAAGCCTAACAAAATTAAATTTAATTAAATTTAATTACAATCCTGTTTTACATGCAAGGATTAAACTATAGCACCCAAGACTACCGGTCACTTATTTAAACACAGAAATAAAACAAGCTTGACTGTAGCCTACCTAGTTGTATAAATTAACTGCCTACAAGTTAAATTTAAAGGGACTAGGCTTTGAACAAATGTTTTACGTTCACCATTTGCAATGTTTTACAAAACAACACTTCCGGCCTAAGCCTCAGCACAGACCAGATTTCACTAAGTTTGAGCATAAACCTACAGTGTTAAATTTTACACCGGCACACACTAGCCCAAATATGGGCAATGGCACAATCGAATTTACAAGGGTTAATTTAGCAGCGCATTTTTCGAACCTTCAGGTTTATAATACTGCCTGTGCGGACACGCCAGTGCGTCACTCTAGAACACTGCCATGGTAAAATTAATCATAATAAATCCAATTGCCCACTTCGGTTCTAGTTGTTAAGGTATTAAATTTAACTATTATCGTTTCGTACCTCACAGCACTACCACGACAAAATAACACTGTTTGAAAAAGTTTAAACTCTGATACGAATTCAGAGCACTAATTTTCAATATGTAGCAAAGATGTGGTTGAAGACCTACCACTTTAAGCTTAAGTTTTTAAAGATTACCACAGGTACCGGACTCGTCGCCAACTGTGATGTCCTTGGCAGGGACACATCTAAGCCCAGCGTGGGCACCAATAGTAATAACTCACACGGCCTACCAGAGTGTAGGCTACAGCTGATAAGACAACGAACTTCCTGTTTACTACTGTTTAAATAAAATTACCACAGGAAGTCATGTGATATACAAACGCTATTTATAATAATGGAATAGCCTATTTAGTAGTTAAAGCGCTATCTTCGTAGGGTTAACATATAGGCATGAAATTGATGGCTGCCATTGTGGAGCCCACAAGCGACGACTCCACACCTAGAAATGTCTACAACGTATTGTTTAAAGCCAGGTAAGGTGTTAAAATATCTAAAAATCCGTCAGCTTCCCCGGACTCTACTGGGGGATCTCGCGGCTCTCCCCCAGTCCCCTTAGCTGGATTGGATGAGTCGGCAAATTTTACCTCTCTGCCCCCCCCCCCAACAAAATGCCCTTCACTTCGCCCTTGGTCAGATAGACTGTGACTTTACGAGAGTAGTCTTCTATAAAAGTGATAAAGTACGAGAAACCTCAGTTAGTCTTCACCTTCAGTGGTCCCCAAACGTCGCTGTGAATCAAATCGAGCTTATTCAAAGCTCTTTGACGTGGTGTTGTCTTGTTGAATGGTAATCAACTAAACTTGCCTGGCTGGCACGCTTCACAAAGTTCTTCCGCTGGTTTTAGAATACTTTTTCCAAACCCACTACTAGGTTCTGCTTCTGCATACGGCGTAAAGAGTCACATGGCAGGTGGCCTAACATCTTGTGCCACTCCTAGTAGTCATTCCTGGCTTCTTTGCATTGAGTACAGGAATTTACTCGCTTTGTGAGTGTCGCTTCGCTTGACTTCGTAATCTTGCTTCTTGAATCTATGGCACTTCTTACTTCTGGCCTCATGTGGTCAGTGGTGATTGAAAAATCCTCAATCCTATACATATTCTCAACCGTTCTGAAGATTTCAAAGTTCGATTTAAGGTCTACTGTGGTACTCCATTTCCAGCTGAGGGTTAACTGTACCTAAGTAATTGCCTACTATTATAACGTCCCCATTAGGCTTAAACAAGCTCTGAAGGGGTGGCCCAGGCACAGCAATCCACTGGCTTTAAGACCCCCTTCCACACAAATCTGTGAATTTGTGCTTTGACCTTTCTCGTAACAGCCACAGGGATGGATCTAACTTTTTTAAGGACAGGTGTTGCTCCAGCTTTCAGCTTGATGCTAGCCTTAAAACTTTGAGGTTGCCCTGACCCGGAAAAACAGGTTGGGAATGGGTTTACATCAGTTTCATTTCAGTTTCGTCTATTTCTTGTATTTGCACTAAGTCATAGTATGGGTCCAAATTTACCCTAAACCTTGCCATCCAGCTGCGACCAAGTAAAGCAAGTTGCTCACTTGGGGCATTAACATCTCTTAATTTTGCCGTTATATTATTCAAAGTAACGCCCAAAGGTTTAACTGCCTCATCTAACCAAGGTTTTAAAGTTATACCTGTTTGTTCCATTCGCAACTGTATATTTACAGTTTACTGTTAACTTTTTCAGTTCTGTAATGTAAGTCGAAATGGATTCTCCAGCATGCTGATCTCTACACTGGAATTTTACACGTTCACAAATAAAATTAGGTGCTAGGCACAGGTTACCACTCAAAAGAGTATTAATTTCTTCTAACGTGTTAGTAGAGGGCGCATCTGGTGCACACAAATTACGGAGCAAATCATAAGTTTTAGTTCTTATACTTGTAAGCAATATAGCTACTTTTTTATTATCAGGCACATCACATGCTAAAAAGTTTTATTCTACTCTTTCAAAATACACTTTCCAGGATTCAGCTGAGCTGTCAATCTCCTTTATTTTCTTATACGAAAGCATACGAGGCATGTTGACGGCGTTTTCTCGGATGTCCCTGAAGCTTTCATCACTGACGTCGTTAATGCTACTTCAATAGTTTTCCAGCTCCCTGACAAATTATTTCAATCTTTAAATGATGTTTCTTCCTGACTAGCACTAGAAAAACTGAATTCTCTATTTAATTGCTCAGAGGGTTCACCAAATTCTTTACTCCCACTAGGCTTGTCACTCATAAACAAGCAAGTTTAATTTTAAAGAAATGGTTTAACCTTGTTTAAATTTGACTTTTTATGTTTCAGCTTGCATACTCTTTACAGTTAAAATCTACAGTACAACTGTAGACATATTGTCTTCCCTACAGCTACAATGCATGATAAAACGCGAAGGGCTTGCTATCCACGTAAACTGTGACTGGAATAAAAATTTGCAGTTACTAGCAGGGAGGAGCATAATTCAACTCTTTCACCTTAGTTTACAACTGATAGTCTTACAAAATACTGCATAAATCACACTTGTACCAGTCTACTAAACGAAACTACACTCGATATCTAATTAGTTGACCAAATTGTTAACCTTAGCGAGGGTGCTAGCTTGATGAATTTTAGTGTATAAATGGAAGGAAGTTGTACATGTACTGTTCGCACACTTTGCAACTGAAATTTCACAATTTTACACACTTTAGTGCTCACTTTGCACGCCAAAGGCTTAATAAAAATTCAATTAAATTTCTTTCACTAGGCTACACGTTAGCATTTCAACACTAATTTAATAATTTCTAAAGCTCTTATTGCACACTTCAGCATTCATTTAATAACTTCTGAAACCTGCACAAACGTAACACTTAAAAGTTTTTTGATTTACACACTGGAATAGCTTCAGAAAAAAATTTTGTTTTTCTTTTTAAATTTTAAATCTTTTTCAAATAACCTTAACACTTAACGCTAAATAAATTACTAAAGCACAACGTTTTACTGCAACGTATGCTACTCTGTTTGGACCTTAAACCTTTTATCAGGAGCGTATGGAATTCCATACGTTCCGGCTTTTATTAATAAGTGTAACACTTAACGATAGATAAATTACACAAGCACAACGTTTTAATGCAACATAAGCTACACAAATGGCTACTGCTTATTTAAATTTACTCGTTGCTTTCCACTTGAACGACCTTTTTGAACCTGTCGTTCCTGCAATGCACTTTCCCTTTTAAATTGCGTTTGATGCCACTGTGTCTTAAATTAGCAAATTAACAATTATTTAACGTTAACGAATGTTCGTAGTTCAGGCTTGGATCATTTCCACACATTTTCGCGACCTTTAGTGCAATGCAAAAGGTCACTGAATGCTTGATTCGAGGCACTGATACCAAATACCTTTATTGCATACGAGGATATACAATTAATTCACCTTCCTCCCAGTCCAAGCTGGGTAGTGTCTTAATGGGCTGCGAGCACTAGGACGTTAGATTCGATAGGCATCTTGGTCCCAACTCTACATCGCTGGCTTCTTACAGACTCGGGTTCGATCCTGGCGAAGAGAAGCGTATATGTACGGGTTTCTCTCCGTTGTTTCCCACCTGTTGCACGAGGGTTTCCCGAGTACTCCGGTTTCCTCCCTCTTGAGGCAAAAAACAACTTCCAGCTGGTGGTAAAACCTCCCACTTAACCTACCGCTTCGGCCCTTAAAAGCTGTAAGCTTATTGGCCGACAACATCTATTACTTACTATTACTATTACTATTACTATTACTTGTTCCCTCAAAACGCCAGTCGTTGGTATCGTAGCATAGCTGCCTAAATTGCTGCGCCATTCTGTACAGCCCAACGTACTCGCCAGTAGCAAAATTAGTATTTAAATTGAGAAACGGATAACGCTTGGAATTTAGAGTCACGTGAGCATCTTGATGACTGCAGTGGTCAAACACTCCAGGATTTTTGACTAAGGAGTCCTGCCTGTTAGTTAAAAAAGCTAGAACTATCCACCAAGGTTTTTCAACTGCTGAAGTAGTCAGCACGCACCAAGTGAAGCTGGCATTTTGAGCGAGCTCACAGCTATCATAATGCCAGTGCCTAAATCCTAAATCAACGGTCGCTCCGTGGTCGATGAGATTGTAGAGTTTAAAGTTTTAGCTCGTCTGACGCCATCACATGGGGAACGATCCACCTAATGCTGTTCAGAAGGACTTTGCCATTGGCTGCTGCCACTGCTTTGAAGATTGCGTTCGTGTTGGTCTCTCTCATGAGTGTGAGCATGTGCTTAGTTCCATAGATTAGCTTATCGTAATTTTCGAAAATCCCGTGGCGT
>JAHWFP010048587.1:0-10992 GCA_023313725.1 Lithobius niger | reverse complement strand
GACTTGTTTATCACCAAGACGGTATTTGATATTAGAAAACTGGAACATGGAGCATTATTAATCAATGCAGGTAGGTCAGCATCTGCGTAAGCCGAGTCATCGTCCTTTAGCAACCTCCCTTTAATCGGAAGGTAACTGTTGGCAACATGCAGAAATAAATCTTGGTTTTCTACATGTATACGGATTTTTGAATTTATGTTGTTGAGATTGGAGCCAACAAAAGGATTGCATTCATGAATAAATAAGAAATCGCAAGGTAAAGGGACTATGGTAAAAGCCACCCACATTAGTCAGTGGAGAGAGAGTTAGCGATGCGACGAGCCTCTTCACACCTGCGTTGAAGTTGGATTATGACAGTAGACAAAATGTAGTACGCTTTTTTCCCCACCGTTAACCAAAACGTTTTAGGAATAAAAATCTCTCGGAAAGTATTCAGGGACGGTATTCAGTCATACATACTTTTCTTGAAATAGTAAAAAATGGTCGACTGGTAATTTCAGCAGATTGCAAACATTCGCAGCAACTTGTCTTCCACGCGGAAGTAGTTCCAACATGGCGGCGATGACAACAACAGTGCAAGCGATGGATTCTCCAGCATCATTTTACAAGTGTCATCCCCGTCAAAAGCCCCTTTCCATTTCCCAAAAGCAAACTGTAATGAATGTCTACAGCCAACTGCACCAGCGTGATCCAAAGAAATCTATCGATGAAGTTGTGAAAGACGCGGGATTGTTGTGCGGCGTGTCCGAAGCTGCCATCTATCGTTGCCGAACCGAATTCAAAGTAAGTGGTCGGTGTTTGACTACGGTACGCCAAGCTAACGCAAGCTGAGCAACTGTACGAAAACAAGCACGCAAAAATACGATGAATTTACGCTTTCAGCGATTCGGAAAAAAGTTCATGATTTTTATCGCAATGACGACATTCCAACTGTTAAAAAAGTGACATCTACCGTAAACGAAGACAATTCTCTCTCTGCCAAATTTTTTACCGACAACAATGCGGCGGCGAATCATGATAGATTTGGGGTTTGCTTTTCGTAAACGTCAGCGCCGACAGTCTACTCATTGAACGAGACGATATTGTTTTATGGCGGCGGAGGTATTTGCGTGCCATAAAAAACTTACTCTATATTACTCTATAGATGAAACATGGGTGAATGCTGGCCACACGAAATCAAGTGTTCGGACAGATACGACTGTGAAGAGCAAGTGTGATGCATTTCACAAAAGTTTGACAACTGGTTTAAAAGCACCAAGTGGAAAGGAGGACGGCTCATTATTTTCCATGCTGGAAACGAGGATGGATTTGTACCTGCTGCCAATCTCGTTTTTTTTAAGCAAGGAAAGGAAAGGGCGATTACTATGATGAAATGGACGGAGACAGATTTGAGAAGTGGTTTGAAACTTAGCTGCTGCCTAATATACAACCAAACAGTGTCATCGTATTGGCTAAAGCTTCACACTATTCTGTGAAGGAGGAAAAATACCGACGAATAGTTCACGGAAAACTGACATGCAAGCTTGGCTGCAGAAAAAGATATTGCGTTCAATGACACAAGGATGGACCGAGAATTGTACGCATTAATTAAAGGTGCAAAAACACAGTACGACCATTATCGTATCGTAACACCCTTGCTGCATTCCACAGACACATCGTTCTCAGATACCACTGCGAAATGAACCGTATAGAAAGGGTGTGGAGTCAAGTCAAAGGATATGTTGATGCCAACAATCAAACTTTTACGTTAAAAGAAGTTGAAGAGCTGGTACCTAAAGCTTTATCAAACGTCACCGTCACAGACTGGAAAAATTATACTTAAAACACGTAATTAAAGAGGAAGATAAAATGTGGAAAGCCGATGGATTGTCGGATTTGATTGTTGAAAGGTTGGCATTTCAAGTAAATGGATCAAGTGACGAAAACTCCAGTAATTCTGAATGAAGCGAAGTAAAGATTGGAGTAGGCTGCGACATTCGTTACAGTTTGTCTCCCCCCCCCCCCTTCAAAATGGCCTTTTTAAAGGCCAAACCAAAACGGCCCTTGTCAGGGCCATCAAAGTTTGGAAAGGGAAATTATTCCAATTTAATAAAATTTGGTATAGAAGAAATGACATACACACCATTAATCGTTAAACAATACACGTGTTAATAATAAAGACATGCTATAGTGTCACACAACTGTAAAAAATATGAAATTGTTAGTATTACAAAAAAAAAACTTCGCGCGAGTGCATTGTTAATCTGTTTCTGCGTCGTTGTTTTAGCTCGCGGATGAATATAAAAGATTTGCGGTAATTAGGCTTTGGTCGCGTCGCTAACACTCTCTCCACTGACTAATGTGGGTGGATTTTACCATAGTTTATTGTGTATCCTAACATGGTCGGTCTTTAATGCAGACTGCTTGCTTCGATTGTATATGTGATTCGTGTAAGACTTGACTGAAGAATTGTATACCAAAGGTTCGTTGATTTTTAAGTAATCTTCTACTGCGCTCATTTTCTGGGTGTTGTTATAAATTTGATGAAAGCTTTGTTTCTTGGCGTTAAACTGTTTGCTTTTTTATTATTAGCTTTAATATTAAGAAAGTGTCCGTTTCGTTTTTTTTCAAACACGAGCATTATATCCTTTTTTTTAAATTTTTAGATCTCAAATGAAGACGCAAAGTGAGCGTCTCTCCATTTAAATCCAACGGCTCGTTGATCTGAGACATGAGCAAAACTCTTGTGTTTCTGATTAACTTTGTAGTCACTGGGAGATAAACTAAATCATGTGGAGACTATGATTTTGAAACCGGGAGGAGAATTTAGATAAAAGGAGTATAAAGTGGGTTGAGTATCGCTGTTTAGGTAAGAATTGCCTATGATACTAACGTGTACAAGAATTGTATAGACACTCATAATGTCAATGGTATTTTGACTTTCATGACTTCTGACGTAGTTGCCCAAGTCAAACCCCAAGACTGGAGCCAAACTCTTGTCACCCAAAAAAGTTATTCCGTAATTCGGATCGGTAATTATCAAGTTGGTTCTTAAAGTATTTAGATTCGGGATAATCGAAATGGCATCCTTTTTGTGGCCATTTGCATCTATCGCTGATCTGAGAAATTTATTCAAATCCTCGATTTCCTAAGCAACGGGACTCACTAACACTTTCTGCTAGGAGGCACCAGCATTGGTCGTGTACTGAATTTCGTTATTTTTTGAGGTGATGTTGTTATGCTGTTATAAGTGTCTAAATTAAGCAGAGCCAATCGAAATTTTTTTCCGAGCCAAAATAGATGGGAATGTTTAAATTAATTTTCAAGTCGGAGTCTTTGCCGGTGAGAATAATCGAACAGGAATCCATGATGTCTTTAAAAAAAAAGAGATATACTCGGAATGAAAAAAGATTATACAATAGTAAAAAAAGAGCAACCGTAAAGAAATCATGATGAAATATTACGTAAAATCTAAACTTTCGATTTCTAACGAATCGAAACCCCCAGTTTCTACTACTTCACGAAACAACAGACCGATGAAGATAGTGTTTTGCTATGTATGTGGTACAAAATAGGCTTACTTCGTCAAATTGGGGAAGGGACTCGTGAACAAAATCATACATAACTTGCCCGTTGAAATGCATTTAACGGGATATCAATACTGCGGTCCTGGAACTAAGCAGAAGATGCGATTGGCATGAGGAGATCCTGGAATAAATAAACTAGACGAACCCTGCAAGGAACAAGATATAGCTTACGCCGAAAGCTTGGATTTAAAAGATCGACACGCCGCCGATGAAGTTCTAATTTCAAAAAGTCAAAGAGTAAGAGAGAATCCATATCTGGCATGGAGAGAAAAACTAGCCGCTTCCATCATTAAAAAAATCATGAAAACAAAACTCAGGTTCGGAATGGGAAATAAAAAAAATGGATCAACTCGTGCACAAACTTCACAAACCAATGCGGAAAAATCTTCCAAGATGGATGATTGTACTGGGCCTGAACGATCTATGGCAGGCTGACTTGGTGGAAATGATACCGTACACTACACTAAATAACTACCTACTGACCTACATTAACGTCATGTCCAAATTCGCTTGGGCCATTACCCTTAAATCTAAATCCGGTATAGATGCTACCAAAGCTTTCAAGAAGATACTCTTAGGAGCGACACCACCTAGAAATTAACAAGTCGATTTAGGTAGTGAATTCCACAACAAAGTCTTCAAAGCGCTACTTAGGTGCCATAACATCAACATGTACTCTGCGTACTCTTGAGAAGAAAGTGAGCGTGGTAGAACGTTTCAACAGAACGCTGAAAACTCGAATGTGGAAAAGATTCACCAGGCAGGGGAATTACAAGTGAATACAGATTATGAACGAGTTGGTTACGCATTACAACAAAACGGTTCATTCCACCAGAAAACTGAAACCTGACGTCACGAACCATTGATGAGATGAACTAGTCCTAAACGACTGCTAAAGAAACCCAAATTTGCTGTAGCAAACAAAGTCAGGATATCTAAAGTTTAAAAAAATTTCGATGAAGGGTACTTGCAAAATTTTACTAATGAATTATTCACAATCTGTAAAGTTCAAAAACCACAAATAGTTACGTATCTTTTGAAGGACAAATCGGGTGAACCGGTGCTTGGAGGTTTCTACGAACAAGAAATTCAAAAAAACCCAAGTTCCAGATTTATTTCTAGTGGAGCAAGTGTTATGTAAAAAGAAAGGAAAAGATAGGAAAATGCTTTATTTCGTTAAATGGAAAGGCTACGATTCCAAATACAACAGCAGGACAGATAACATAGATAGTTTAAGCTGAATTCACGTGCCAATAGGCGAGAGTACTGACTGCATCATCGCACACCCATCAATTGTCATCGTAAGGACTGAAAGCCAACTTGTTGATGGTGACAGTTTTCAGTTTGTGACCCTCCGAACGAATGTAAGACCCTAGAGTTCTTACAACGCTATTATTAAACAATTGACAGAATAAAAGCACTAAAAGTAGTTAACGTTTTAAAAAGCCAGGAAGTGCACATGTATACAATAAAATGCGACGTTTCGGGATTTATCATCCCGTTGTCAAGCAAAAAATAAATTTTATAGCATACGCTAAAAGTCACAAGATACACTTAAATGGTTTCCCATTTTAAAGAAAAGCAAGCCAGAGCAGTAAAAGGTAAAAAATAAAATGTTAAAAAAAAGATAAAAAGTGAAGCCCAGTCAGCGCAAAAGCTGAACTGAGACGACCTCTCCCTAACGAAGCAGGGAAGAAGTGATTTGTAGAGTGGAAGTGGTGGCTATTTATGTGGGAAGGCCCTGGTGGGAAAAATTTGCGATTCCAAATTTGTGAAGGATTGGTATATATTCCGAAAACTGTTTATTATTAGGCATCAAATGATTATGGACTGGAGGTCGTTGTGTTATGATGCAAAGTGTTTCTAAGTTAAGACGTCCACGAAAATTATTTTCGTGAAAAATGAATTGCGTATTTTGAAGATCTGGGGTATGCCCTGTCTTTATCTGGTGCTGAACAAGAGAGTTGGTTTTATCTTTGTATTTAAGGTTGGATTTGTGCGATGAAATCCTTTATTAAGTTCCTGTTTCATGGTTCCTATGTAGCTAGCTGTGCATGTTGGTTCGCCACACGGGATTTGATAGATGACATTTTTTTGTTTAGTTTTACCTTTTTGCTCGGCTGTTATGTTTGGCACAGTTAGTTTTTTTTAATTTCGTGCTGCAGTGGAGACGAGAGTCAGATTTTGGGGAGCCAGCAATTTCCTTAGGTTTTCTGTGGCATAGGGGAAGTATGGAAGGCATATAAAATTGGATGGCTTGAGTTTTGGTGGGTTAAATTTGAGAAGAGCACGGTGATCGATTAGTTTTTCAAGCAAATGAAGAGGATATCCATTTTCAACAAATTTTTGCAGTGTGTATTGAAATTCTCGAGCAAGGAGAAATTTATTGGTGGTGTGGTCAAAGATGCGTTTTATTTCGTTAGAAACTACATTATTTTTATGGGCTGGGTCAATGAAGGAAGCATAATTCATAGAACGAGTTGTATGCATGGGTTTTTGAAAATGCGAAAATTCGACTAGATTTTCAGGTGTGATAATGACAGTCATATCCAGGAATGGGATGGCCTTGTTTTTAGACTCTTCCATAGTGAAAGAGAGGGAAGGGTTAGGAGAATTTAAAAATTCCAGCATTGGTAATTTATCATGATCTCGTATGAGGGCCAGGGAATCATCCACAAATCTTTTGTACAATTTTGTGTGTGGAAACTTTAGTAAAAGAGCGTCATCAATTTTATTGATTGCAATGTCGACCAGGAAGGTTGAAATGGGACTACCCATTGGTACTCCATCTGTTTGCACAATAAATAAATTTTCGTAGTGAAAAAAAGTTGTGGCAAATACTATTTTAACTGCGTCGAGAAAAAGAGGGATATTCCAGCCAAGTCTGTTAAGTGGTTCAGGGTTAATTTGTAGTTTTTCTGAAATAAGAATAAAATGAGCAACTGCTCCAAATTTTGCGCAAAATTTTATGACGGAGTTGAGCTTTATCATAGACTACTCTAGCGTTACTTTTATCAGATTTAATAATGGCAATGTCTGGATTTTTCTTGAGTTCCCTCATGGCTTTAATTTCTTCCAATGATAGGTTGGGTGCCAGTACAGTTTTAGATTTTTGTAAAGCGCCAAGAATAATTGATTTAGCTTGAGTCCTAGGAGGAATAAAACGAGCAACTGCTTCAAATTTTGCACAAAACTTGAAGCAGTTGCTCGTTTTATTCCTCCTAGGACTCAAGCTAAGTCAGTTATTCTTGGCGCTTTACAGATACCTAAAACTGTACTGGCACCCAACCTATCATTTATTTATTTGGTGCCAATAAACAGTTTTCGGAATATATACCAATCCTTCACGAATTTGGAATCGCAAATTTTTCCCACCAGGGCCATCCCACATAAATAGCCACCACCTCCACTCTACAAATCACTTCTTCCCTGCTTCGTTAGGGAGAGGTCGTCTCAGTTCAGCTTTTGTGCTGACTGGGCTTCACTTTTTTTCTTTTTAACTTTTTATTTTTTACCTTTTACTGCACTGGCTTGCTTTTCTTTAAAATGGGAAACCATTTAAGTGTATCTTGTGACTTTTAGCTTATGCTATAAAATTTATTTTTTGCTTGACAACGGGATGATAAATCCCAAAACGTCGCATTTTATTGTAGACATGTGCACTTGCTGGCTTTTTCAAATGTTAATTATTAAACAACACACTCATGTGCGTTTCGTGCACGACTTGTGCTGTGTTTTTAAAGCCTTGGCTAGCCATTTTGTTCTACCCATCCGACTGTAAAATGCTGTAGAGCTTAGACTTTTAAACCCACAAACTCAGAAATTAGGCATCCCACGTCTTTCATCTCCCCCAATACTTGTTTGTTGATGTCGGAGTGTACGAAATGATCTTTGGGGTAGTCCGATGTGTCGAACAACCATGCCACCTCTTCCTTATCTTTGTAAACATCGTCCGTTTCTATCGAATAACACAAGTTATCAGTATCCGTAACTAGGAGTCTACATCTCTCCAGTCCGTACTTTTTCATCATGTGGTCGTAGTGAAACCGGTAGACTAATAACTTTGACAGTTCTAAGACAAGACAGACTCAATCATGAGAGGTTTGTCCAAGATGATGTTTGCGTGAGTCTTTGTAAAAATTATCAAATCCTCGTTTAGAGTTGCGAAACTCGTGGAGCGGGGGTGAGATGCGTACTTGATGGCTTCTTCTTTCGTAGTTGCTATCAAGACGTCCGATCTCTTGCGTTTGTTTTCGATCGTCTTACTGAAAATGCTGTTATTCATCAGTTTGTAGAGGTTTTTGTCAAAATCGTTAGTAGCTACTTGCCGTTTCTCGTTATTAAACTCGATGGAAGGTTTCAGCCAAGGCGCTTGCTTTAAACTGATTGCTCTGTGTATTTTCTTGAGGACCATGCCGAGAGAAAAGTAGTATTTCAAATTCCTATAGTGCACCACGTAATTTGTCTTTGGGAAAAGGTTAGTGGTTAGCTTTAGGCCTTTCCGCCTTTGCTATACGTTAACGGCAAGTCCTCGATTGCCCGTTGAAAGGAGAAAGTATAGAATTTGTGATTTTCATGTGCTCCGGTGCTAATGGGAAATCATTGTGAGATGCATGAAGCATCTCCGGGTATTCCAAGTCCACTTCTAATATCAACCTCGTATCACTCTCGTCTCCAGAATTATCGAGATTTATATCCTCAACTCTGTTTTCCGGCACCTATTCGTACTATCCAGTCTTCTATATTCACCGGTGATGTGGTCGTGGTCTCGTACTTTCGTAAACCCAATAAATTTTTCTTGGGATGGGGTAAACGCTCCGTGTTTATAAAGATGGCACACCACAGCAATTTTGTAGAGCAACCACTGTTCTGTGGTTAAACATTTCATCTTTTGCTTGTAGGAATACACGTAAGCCACGATTTTTTTCTGTTCCTCTAATGTTGCCTCGAAGAAAAACTTCACACAGTCTACTCCTCTGTACAACTGTTTGGAAAATACTCCAGCTAAGTGGTCCACTATCACATGGGCAAAACTGCAAGCTTGGTGTATGTGGTTAACTCTGGTGTATGTATCATTTCCATCACGACTATAGACTGGGTGCAGTACTGCTTCAAAGTCCACGTATGCTATGTACAACCTTTTGAGTTCGTTCTTGAAATTCCTAAACCTGATAACGTCATTGTCAGGCAACGAGGTCTTTTAAAATGGAACTCCCTTGCAAAAAGGAAGGTGGTTGTTTTCATACCTGAAACGATTTTGAAAACCGTGTAGACAATGTCTGCAAAAATACTTGAAGTGCTTTTTGGGGTTGAAACATGCGATGAATTTGTTGAAATCTTTAATCGTCACGTAGTGTCCGTCGAGAACAAACAAGTCGACGTGATGCTTGCTTTCAACTATGGAACTTGCACAATAAACGCAAGGTTGGTCTTCTTCGAAGCCAAAAACCGTTACCGAAATGTTGTTGGCTTTTTTGAACGCCGCGATTTTGGATAAATGAACGGGGTATTTATCTACCATGCCAACAACTAACTCATGCGCATGTGGGATGTAATGTTTCGTATCCCAGTCGTGTTGCGAAGATGGGACAGGATGTACACTAGCCAACACAGACCACAGAAAACATCTATCATCCTGACTACGCACACTGGCCTATCATCCTGACCAGTATATTGGGGCCTAGTTTCAGATTGTCGGGGAGTGGCACATAACCTTTTCTGGCAAATGATCTATAGATTCCAACACATAGTTCGGTACACACGCATTGCTTGACAACCCATCCACTTCCTTCTACGGCAAACTGTCCTATGCTCTGCAGAATCTAGTCTGACATTTCGGAGAGAACCACGTTGCTTCCCACGCTGGTCAGGTTGGAATTGAAATAAGCTTTAATAGTTTTCGTATTATCCATCGCATTTTTGAAGAGAATGCATAATCCGATTTTAGCTTCTATTTTTACCATAAGATGTCAACATTGCTCTAAAAGATTTCCTCGTACCGTTCCAACAAAATCAAGGGTTCGTTGTGCATTTCATTCGACTTAAAATTCTGCTTGAAAGTCAAGAAACAATTGTTGAAAGCATCGAGCACGAGACCAAAACCTCCTAAATCCAAACTGAACGGTCTCACTTCAAGTTCGGTATTGTCAGTCACCTCCATCTTGTCTTTCAAATCGTGAATCATGTAGGACAAAGCCCAGTCGATTCTGGTATCCTCTATTGTAAGCATAACTAGAGATCTGACGTTGTTTACGATGAGGTTGACATTTGCCAGGATTTGAGGAACTATTCCTTTCCGCAACAGAGGTTTGAGTTTAGGAAAAGACAATGTAAGTCTCTTTTGTGAAGACTCTCCAATTTCCTTTCCACGTTGTTTTACAGCCTTGCCACACTTGTGCCTTTTATAAGTGAGACCTTTTATAACTCTTGTCCCTGCACGTCTTCTCGCAGTATTGGCACAGGAAACTGTTAATGTCCAACATTGGAAGATCATGATTTTTTTCTTCTTCGTCGATCATCGTTGATCCTTTTTTGTATCTTCCGATGTCGAAACCGTCTCTTCGTTCAACGGAAGAGATGAATGGAAAATTCTGGTATGAACCGTAGCTCGTTCCAAATTGGGAAAATACTTCCAACAGGCTTCGCAGTAATATATACCGCCATACTTGATTTTTTTCGGGCGTAATCATTTTTCCATCACATCGGTCGTAGGCACCAAGAATTCATTGTAGGAAGAAACGAGTCCTCCGCAATCGAGACAAGTAAAGTTCACCGCGCAAGGCTTCTGCAAATGATTTTACACCTCTTCCCGCGAAAAAACTCAACCTTGCATTTCTTGTTCTGGAACCTCGAAACCACATTGTACTTAGCAGCCATGGCTGAAATAAAGATTAGTATTAAAAAACGCTTAAGCGTATAAAATACGGATGTAAGCCTTAAAAAACTTAAAGCCATAAAGGAACACATATTAGAAAAAGACATGTAAGCCATCAGCGTCGCACTAATACATGTAAAAGAATCTCCAGCAACCCAAAAAACAAGCTGAAGCTTCTTTTACACGTATTAGTGCGACGCTGATGGCTTACATGTCTTTTTCTAATATCTGTTCCTTTACGGCTTTAAGTTTTTTAAGGCTTTTTTATACGCTTAAGCGTTTTTTAATACTAATACCCATTATTTTTTTCTTGCCTCAGCAAGAATAAAACAGTAAAGAATACTGTAATCACCTTAAATTAACTGTTATAAGAAAGCCTATTTAATACTCAATTTTTAAAGCTATAAAATTTGAAAATCGGTTCTTTGATTCGATCTCTACGTGCGAGTAAAATTTCCCGAAGAAGAAGAACAACAATAATTGTAGTCACATTAAAATAGTATTCAAAAGTCCATAGGCCTTTATCATACGTATGTTTTATGTTGCAAAATT
>JAHWFP010048586.1:0-12654 GCA_023313725.1 Lithobius niger | reverse complement strand
AAAAATTGTTTTTTACGTCTTAAACGAACCCTATATCAACACTCGTCCAGCAAAGAAGAAATGCACAAGTAAATTAACATATAAAAAGAATAACTACAAAGTTAAATATCAGGAGATGTATAATGTCATTGAAAACCATCATATTTAGCATGAGAACCCAACTAGTGAAAAGGAAGGTTACACTTTCAGACTAGTTGGTGTTGGTGGGAAGAAGTAATAACCGAATAACTTTTTGGTTTACTCAACAAACCTGTTAATAACACTATTAATAAATTTTGTTCACCAACCGAAAACAAAATGGTGAACACGCTTGGTCTCATAAGCAGTTTATTTCGGCAGGTCCACTACCCAGGCGACCCAGGAAAGTGTACTTCCGGTCCCACATAATTCACACCTATGTTCTGACGAACACGTTTACCGTCTGTGCTTGCTTCCAAGTCTGACTGATGAAATGATCAAGTGTTATAAGCATTTCAAATATGTGGGTTTTTTTCAAACCATTAAATGACCTTTTCATAATAAACGAAGAAATACAATGGAAATAACATTGAGACGTGTTAACAGGGACGTATTTACGGGGGGGGGGGTGTCACACCCCTCCAATGTTGGGCCAGTTTGCAAATCAGTCGGCAAAATTACATAATTTTTGGTTAGTCGCAGCTAATCAGTCGGAAAAATTTGTCAGTATTGTGGGTAGATGGAAAATTATGTCGGTAAATTTCTGGTTTACACCCCTCCAGCTTTTATCCATTATGACGTCTCTGCATGTTAATAATGTTGAGTCATCCTGTTAATTTCATGTCCCTAACGTTTTTCTTGTTTGTTTTATCTTATGTAGTGCGAGTTTTGTTGTTAACCTCAACCCTTAAAGTAGTTCCCACAAGTTTTTTGTTATTTTTTTTTACTTGTTTATTGTTTGTCATAAACGTTAACGTTTCTTGTTTTAATTTTCGTAGTTGGACAACGTCTACAACAAAACCCAAGTTCTAGTTGCAGCCATGTACAACTCAACTGTTGTGAAGCTTGGGGAGGACTATCCATTCACGGCACTTTTGGATGATGCTGCAGCAAGGTTATACGGTTTAATTCACAGTTCTATGTATGGATAATCCCATCAAAGAAAACCATTCCTGCTTTCCTAAGCAGGTTATTATGACGTCGCCACTGCTCAAGCAACCCAAGAAGGCAGAAATTTAAATTTCTAGTTTAACGTATTATGTTAATGCTATTATTTGTTTGTACAGTTGTTGAGTGTCTGCGTAATTAAAGCAAGAATAAATATCATGACTTCAGTTTTGCATCCTTCACTTATCTAATCATTTCTAAACTCAAAAGTTCAGATTTAGGAATTCGTTCAGATGGAAAGGAATGAGAAATTTTCATATCAAACTGCATGCGTTGCCTGGCCACTGACATTAAAAATGAACCTATTACAACCTCCGTTTAAATAATTAGAAAACAAAACGACCTTTAATTTTCAGGGAAGTTTTAACCGAATTTATTGAATAAGCTTTTCTTGGAAGGAGACACTCCGTGACCAGAATGTTGCTTTATTGTGTAGTCCACGTGAATCCAAAGATTTTCACATATACATAACCAGGCATCACTTTCAGGTTAAAAACTGACAATTTTCCATGCAAACAGGCGAAACTTGCTGCCATAATCATGGTAGAGTTAAAAAGAGCACCGGAAGGTGGTAAAGAGGTAATGCAAATCTTTTTTTTTTATTTTAGGTATTAAAAATGACAACCACGTAGTTTTAGTGCAAATCACACCAGAAAACATATCCAGAACATTTTTTTCTCAAAATTTCGAAAAGATTGACCACCTAATTAATTAGCGTAAAGTATGCAAATTATAATTGGCATACGTTAGGCTAATTAGAACTTTGAACTTTTAACTTTTAACTTTAATGGGTACAACGAGGTACAATGAGGTAGTAAAGAAAATAGATATATATACAATATTACATAGACACATTTTAAGCATAAATTGATAATAGAAATAGACTTATAAATCTTCTGACAGTGGAGCACGCAATACAGCACAAGCTTGTACCATCTTTTCAAGTTCGTAATAAAAATCTTTCTTTCCTGTATTGCACCATCTTCCATAGTTAATTAAAATATCATGGATCTACCTCACCAAAATGTGTGCGCCAGCGATGCAAGTCTTTAAACAAAGTCTCCACAATAGTATTTTTGCAGCTACAAAGCTCACGCCACAATACAGTTTTTTTCCAGCAGGCCATAAGTGGAAAGGTCAAACAGTTCACCTCAAAACAAGCCTTATTGTTACTGGATGTGATCGACCACCCAATACTTCTTTCTACACAGAAATGGCACACTTTTCCCAGTTCATTCCAAAGCTTCTTGGTGTAATTGCTGCAAAATTCTATGCCATACAAATGCAAGGCACAACTGATGCAAGGTCAATTTTTTCAATATGGAAATCAAGTGTGATTATCTTTTTTTGTTCATATTTTTTGCTTCAAACTAGAACCAAACTGCAGAAAAACATATACGGAAGACCACTAACCAAACTTTTCCATATAAAAATAACCCTATGTAAGTTCTTATGCAAGCCGAACCAAAAATTGGCATACATTATATGCGCTTTTTGACCAAATTATGTGAAACAGGACCCTCAAACATACATTTGTTAATTTAAAAAAAAAATTGGTTGGTTTCTCGGGTATATGTGGGGAACACACCTGCCGTATTTCATAGGAATTGAACCAAAATCAAAGCCGTTATGCATGATTTACTGGCAAAATATATCTTAAAAAAAAATAACGTTTCGGTAATACAATTGTAAAGAACGACTGGAGGCAACGGTGTTTTACGACGATTGTGCCCACGAGTTACGAAATGTAGAACTATAGCATGGCAGCTGTCGGCCAGTTGAGATATGGCCTCTTTCAGAATATGTTTGTGATTGAAAAGGCTAAGAAAACTGTCACTTTTTGGCAATAAAACAGCAGAGAGCGTCCATAAACTGTTGACTTCTGGTTCCACTTCCAAAAAAGAAGTACGCTGCACTATTTTACTAAAAATTTAATAAAAAAAAATAACTACTGCAGATCTTTAAAAACGGTTTTCACGAAAATAGAGCGAAATATTCCAAAGTATTTTTTTCTCTAAAAACAACAAAAGACCTATTACCCTTTTGCCACCTTAAGAAGTGTGGTGAGACGGGAGCTAGTTTACTTGATATAGAAGAGTTGCTTAATTGCCTGTTGGATTCCCGACAGGGCTTGATAGACACGCATAAAAAAAGTTAATTATTTCTGTCGGATATCGGCACCAGATCGGAAATCGAGAATCTATACTGTTTGTGTTGTTTTTCAGACATTTTTATACAATACTCACACACAGTAGTCCGCACAATTAAAAAAAACACGTGTCCCATACCAACCATACCAAGATAATTATTTCTTTCTTTTATCGCCACCAGATCGGAAATCGAGAACCTATACTGTTTATGTTGTTTTTCAGACATTTTCACACAATGCTCACACACAATAGTCCACACAATTAAAAAACAAACATGTGACCCATACCAACCATACCAAGATAATTATTTCTTTCTGATATCGCCACCAGAGCTGGAATCGCGAAACTATACTGTTTGTGTTGTTTTTCAGACATTTTTATACAATACTCATACACAGTAGTCCGCACAATTAAAAAACAAACATGTGTCCCATACCAACCATACCAAGATAATTATTTCTTTCTGATTTCGCCACCAGTGCTGGAATCGCGAAACTATACTTTTTGTGTTGTTTTTCAGACATTTTTCTACAATACTCATACACAGTAGTCCGCACAATTAAAAAAACAAACATGTGACCCATACAAACCATACCAAGATAAAGAATTTATTTCCGTGATACAAAAAAAGCGTTACCAGCAGTTAGTAGTTAGTAATTAGGCAAATATCAACGTTATTCACGTCGTTTTTTCAACAAGAAAACGTTAAGCTGTGTCACTAACAGTGATTTTTATGTTGTCAGGTGACAAGGCCCCGATTAAACAAGTTTCAGCCTTTTCTGTCGCATTGTTATTTATTCTCATATGACTGAAATCAGCCAAACTGACTTTGCTGTGAAGACACGACGTGTCAAGTGGTCGCCATGCTCATATATATATTTTATCTGGATGTTATCGTTTTATCTTGGCAGGCAACACACTGGCGTGTGTCTTGATTTAGTCACTGCTCCAACAGTGTAATCTAGGCACTGCTCGGACATTGTTATCTTGTCACTGCAATGACAAAACAATATTATCACTGCTCCAACATTGTAATCTATTCAGTTCTCCGACATTCTAGTCACTGCTCGAATAATGTAGTCTATTTACTGCTCCGACAATATAATCTAATCACTGTTCTGACAATGTGATCTAGTCACTGCTCTGACAAGATAACCTAGTCACTGCGCTGAAAATGCTATAGTTCAAAAACTGGATTCAGTTCATGATTGGAGAAACAAATTTGCAGGCAAAAGATAGTTTGTAAAACAAATCCGTAACATTAAAAAAAATAATAACCTGAAACAACGGGTGCTAAACCATGGGTTACCATGTTCATAGTAGTACATAAGTAGTTGATGAGCACTGGAAAATAACATTCAAGGTTTGAAGTTTACAACACAACTTTACAACAGTCCTGGCCCACCTTCTACAAAAGCCTGCTATTTCAAAATTTTCTTCGTTTTTTTCCTAGTTATAAAGGATCCTTAATGGAGCAGTAACTACATGAAGGCTTTTTAAACTATTAAAGATTCAGTAAAAGGATTATATCATACAAAGCTAAATCATCCGCAGACTAAAGGCAGACCTTGTACTGACGTACAAAATTGTCCATAATCTTCTCCCAATAACCATACCTTTTTTTGAAGTTAGTAATGTGGCAATAACTAGAGGTCACGGATTTAAGCTAGTAACCCCAAAATTTAAATTTAACTGTAAAAAAATCTTTTTTTTGTGTTCGAATTGTTCCTGTCTGGAACACACTGAGCTACGACATTGTTTCCGCCCCGTCGGTAAATATTTTCAAGAGGCGTTTGAACATGTGTTGCCTGAAACGACACCTATTGCGTCCCAATTTTTTGTCCATAAGTAGGAATGATCTGTATTTTTGTGTTTTTATTATTGTTATTTTATTATTTTTTTTATTTTTGACGATAGTCAATTTTGTCTTGAATTGGTAAATGTGTAATTTGATATTTGTAATTTTCCTAAAGCACACACTAGCGGTAATTGTCCAGTTTAATTTTGTGTAAGTTTTTAAAATACTGCCCTTGAGGTCGGCCACCTCCATTCTCCTTTATTCAAGATTTCTTGCTTTTTAATCCACATTTTTTCCTTCAAGAAATCTTGACTATTTTTTATAATTTTGACGTGCATTTGCTGATGCGAATTTGCTAATATTTTTTTTTTTTTTTTAAAGAATGGCGTGCTGTTAGTGGTCCACCCCGACCCTTGCATGGCCACCTCACTCTTTTAAATGGAGCAAAGAAAGTCATTTTATTATTATTATAAAGCTATCTCCAAATCTGTATCATAACCTGTGTAGTGAATTTATCACATACCTTCTGCAAACATTGAAAACTGATTATCAATTATTTTCAGAAAAAATATCAACATTATTATTTGTATTTGTATTATTATTTTTTTGCAGACCCCATCAAATACACAGGTTGGCATTCTTACTTCTGTCTACTATCAGGTTACAGAGGAGTTTGTGACGAGAAATACTATATGGTACAGTTTCTTTTATACCCACAAAAGAAAGAAATTTACAATAAAATATACAAAAAAATCTATTTAAACGTTAAACTATTTGTTTTATTGTGATTCAAAGCTCTACTTTATCCACAAGGAGAAGAAGTGAATCTTGCATCTTACATCCATGTTCCTATTGACGGAACAACTGAAGTCAGCTTTACTGTAAAGGTAATGGTTGACTCTAGGTGATTGAATTGCAGACTTGAATGCTCTAAAATTTGAGAATTTTTAGAGAACAGTGTCTTAAAGACTTGGAACACAATTGCAGTGATGATCACAGTGATATAGCTGTTTGTTGGCCTTCAGTGGCGTGTCAGAGATGCGACTATATTCATCCTGGTGTAAGCTAACTGCTACTGTAGGAATGTAAATCGCTTGCCATGAGGATGTCACACTCAGCCTGCAACAGTAATGTTTAGTTGCATCACCAACATGATACCTAGAGTAATAAAATATTACTGCCTTAGTGTCCAAAGTTTTGGTGAGATTTATTTTTGTCAATAAGGTGTTCATGTTTCATCCTTTATAGAAACTCTCTCAACTCAGCGACTTTCTTCCTGAATCACTTGTCACAACTACCTTACTAAAAGAATATAGGCTGCCGTCCAAACAAAATATGCATGATGTATCTTCATTTATCCACAATGCTTTATTCACCTAACGTTAGTCATTTCTTTGTTATACATTCTTGCTTTATTCACCTACTGTTTGTCGTTTCTTTATTGTAGATCCTTGGTTTATGCACCTTAGCAACTCCTTCAAATGACAGACTCTATACTGAGTCACTTGTCACAGCTACTTTGTTAAAAGAACATAGGTTACCTCCAAAACAAAATATGCATGATGGTTATTCATTTACGCACAATGCTTTATTCAATTACCATTTCTCATTCCTTTTTTACACATCCTTGCGTTATTTACCTATCGTTAGTCATTTTTTAAACAGCCTTGTTTTCTTCACCTTCCGTTAGTCATTACCTTTTTATGCATCCTTGCTTTATTCACCTATCGTTAGTCATTACTTTTTCATACATCATTGCTTTATTCACTTATCGTTAGTTATTTTTTTTATACATCCTGGCTGTATTCACCTATCGTTAATCATTTTTCTTTTATATATCCTTGCTTTATTCACCTACCATTAGTAATTTTTTTTATACATCCTTGTTTTATTCAGCTACCTTTAGTCAATTTTTGTTATACATTCCTTCTATAATATGTTTACTGGGAGGTATTTTGTTGAATACCGGGGACAACATTTGCCATATCCCACACATCCCATATCCCATATCCCATTTGCCAAGCTGTCGACGCGCCATTAAGCCTCATTCCCCCCCCCCCCCATATCCCACACATATTTCAGTAGATGTACTTAGACATTCGAATGTTAACCATGATATCTTATTATGACGTCACCAGCTTCTCTGCGGCAGATGTACTGTAACCCGTGTCTTCCCATCACAACACAGCAATGCTTTCCATCCTTGGTTGAAGTCAAGCACAAGCCGGCATGTAACATTATTTTTCTTCCCAAATTCCACGAGGTGGTAACCACAGCACTCCTAGGCACTGCATGATGCAGTTATGATGCTAAAGGAATGTCCCTTTAAATTCTTTCAAGGCAAATTTAGATCATTTGCTGTTGTTTGGAAATTTTTGGGGATGGGATAGGTGATGAGATTGGTGCGTTTGGCCAGGTGCCCCCATTGTAACTTACTAAAGAAAAGCATTGTCGGCAAGAAAAATCTTGAGGGCTGTATACAAGATCTACATTAAAACATATCGAATTTTAAAACTTTCTGTGCTATAGCAAAATGTTGGAAGAATGATAAGTGCTAATCACAGATCGCAATTGCACTGCGTAGCGTAGTGCTGCCTCTGTTTTGGGTAAGTCCAGGAACAGTTTTATGCTTATAACAATAGACGACAGAATAATAAGAACTTTTTTTTCACAAAACTGCTTCAAGACTGAGTTTGAAATGGTCAGGGTGAATAACTTATTTGCAGAAATTTTACTGGCATTTTACGGATACTATAACCTGCATATTTTAAATATTGTGATGCCATTACCATAATGTCATTAGTATGGTGAATAGGACATGAACACCCAAGTTATAATATTTCTACACATTTGGGAGAAACCAACTAAATAGAGGAAAACGACAGTTAAACGAAAATTTTAAAAACGAAAATTCTCAGGGGTATATTATTATAACGATATTATGCCACTGAGAATTTTCGTTTTTTAAAATTTTCGTTCTTATCATAAACTGAAGACAGTCCTAGAATTGCACTGGTAATGGCCCAATTAAATCAATCAGAAACAAAACTTGCAAGGGTAAAAAACCTGCCGAGTTTCAGCCAATTAAAGTAGTGGTATCAGAGCAAAAATGGGTATATTAAATGGCAGGAAACGTGGATCAAAGATATAAATAAAAAATACTCTAGAATAATTTTTTTTAATATTTTGTGATAAATTTGCTGTTCAAGCAAACTACAATGCTTGCCTTCCCGTAAAACAAACACTGCTAACTAATGAACTAAATGTTAAATGATTAATCTTCTTTTACAGAAGCAACTCAATAATCCAGCTGTGGCCCCTCTGGTTGGTTCTCTATTATGTGGTTCTCTATTATTTTTTTGTCTTGATGTAACAATAAACTGGCTTAGGCTTATACTTCTCCCTTGAATTTTAGTAGGGTATGACTTTCATAATGCTATGGCAAAGCATGCTCAGGGGCTACCAAGTTAAATTTTGAAGTTGCGTGAGCAGCTTGTTGGTACTCCCCGATATTGGAGCCTCTTCATTTATTTTTGCTTTATCCCATCCCCGATTTTAGGCTTTTGGTGCGGAGCCCTTCCAGTCCATCCATAATTATGTGAATGTCACCGAAGTGCTAAAGGCGTAACTTTTTTCAGTTTTTGTACAATTTTTCACCACCTTTGTCTAAAAAAAACCCTTTCTTACACTTTTGAATTATTCAAATTAGTCCATTCATGATCTAACCAACTTCATTATAACTGATATTTTCCAATGGAAACTAACTATTGCTTAACGGAATAAAATTAACCTCATTTTGAACCACCGTTAACCGCCCAGCTACGGAAGCGAGCTCAGGTTATAGCCAAAGCTGTGATGCACAAAAACTACATAAATACTCTACCAGAGTAAGAGTTTATTTTCGTGTTTTGCGTTAAACTTATCCACCTCAATTGGAAAATCTCTTGTTGTTTCAATGTCGTTTTTTTCCCTTTAACAGGCTCCCGTACATGAACTACCTTGGTCACTTGCCATTCTGTTCTACTTCAATTGAAGCCAAGATGGCACAGTCCATTTACCTAAAGGTTTTGCTTGGCACTGATTTAGTCAAGACTGCAACTGTCTCAGAAAATGTGAAATAACCGTCTACAATATTCGCATTTTTGTAGTCTTGGAAGGACAACCCGTGTGGTTCACAGCGTTTAATTTCCGCCATCCATATGTTGAAGTATGTTGTAGTACTTTTAAAGTTTAAAAAAAACGCATTTTCGTGTATAGTGTGCCAATATTAGGAGAAATTCGATCGTGGCTTGTCTTGAAATAGTATGTAACAAAAAAAACACGAAACACGTGACTTTTTCCCTTAACATAGACGTCATCAGGACACTGAAAAACAATGAAGAGTGGCTTGAGTGCTTAACATTCCCTCTTCCCCCAACCCTACATAGTACAGACTTAAAACTGGGAAATTCCCCACCAAATTGTTTTTACAATATATTTTCTCCATTTCGCTATTTTAAAATAAATTGTGGGAATTTTTCGTTGTGTAACGTTCGAAACTGTAAATTTGTAAGTCTATACTATGTTGAGTGGTTTTTATTCAGCGGTTGATGACGTTTACGTTTAAAGGACAAAACATCACGTGCTTCGTATCTTATTCCTTGTGTTGCCTGTCCCTGGGACGCAGCGAAGGGCAATGGGGGGGGGGGGGAAAAATACCACCATTTTACCAACTCGAGTTACTATTTTGCCAACTAGTTTTGAAAAATTGATGTGTTTCAGCCAGAGAGTTACCGTGGTATGGGTCCGACAATACCAAACCCAGAGGAAGCTGAATCATTTTATCCTACTTTAGTTCCGATTTTTGGCCCCCGCAGAGGTCTCGTTTGGTTTTACAGCCTACTTTCAAACAAAATCAATGCTGACCATTTTCTTAGTCATTCTTTAGCATGAGAGGTTTCACTTGTAACTTACTTCTTTTTTTTTTTTTTATGTTTTGTTTAGACGTTTTGTTTTCTTTGTACATTAAATTAACCTATTGCAGTTTTAAATAAAAATTGTTTTTTTTTTTTTATAAATTAATACATTACGGCGCCTTTCATTATAACTCTTAATAATTTATGTTTGTTAAGTGTTGTTTTACCTTGTTGTTTTACAATTAAAGTGTTGTTGCTTACCTTAGCAGAATTCTCGACAAGTTTTGTATTGGAAAACTTACTCAAAGTTTCTGCTTTAACTGAGAAGGGTTTTTAAATCACAGTGGCAATGGCCCACCAGAAAAAGGGCTACTAGCAAATCAAACGGCCAATTCAATTTTTTTCAACTGTTTTCAATTTGACCAATTAGGTCCGATTTTCCTGAAGTTAATTTTATCATGTCTTCAAATGACGAAACTTTATTGGGTATAATTTTAAAAAATTTGTTTTGTACAGATTTAATTGACGTTTGTTCTTTTCTGATGAGTTTTGGTTAGAACTAGGGCTGTATGTGATCGCTTTCAAACCTCCAACTTTCGTTCTTGATTAACGAAAACATTATTGGCAAAAATTTTCGCAGTAGTTCGTCATCGCATGTGTGCTAAGGGAAAGGCTACTAGCAAATCAACGGCCACGTGTGAATAATTTTTGTGAGGTTAGTTGATGTCACTCACCTCAAACAGCGAAAACATGGGGGATTCCTTCACATTTTATATTTTATACAAATTTGGTTGATGTTTATTTTTTAACTACGAAGCATTTTAAATTAAGCAAATCAGACGGCCAGCTCTGTACAATTTTTTTTAAAGTTAATTTATACCGTGACTTCAAACGGCGAAAACTTCACGGGAATCCTTAACATTTCTTTGTTTAATACAGATTTGTCTGCCGTTTCTACTTTACGAAAAACGCTTTTCAAAACAAGCCGATGAAGGGCTAACAGAAGAGAGATACAAACAAATAAAATGGTGAACTATATGCAAACTACGTTAGGCCACTAAAAATCAGTTAAGTGGTTCTCGGGAGCGCACGCATGGGTTTTTTCGCACGCAAGGCACACGCAAGGTGCAAACACATGTAACGTTTTTTATGACATTGTCTAATAAAAACGTCCAATCACCCATCAGCACTTTCACCAAACATTTTCTGGAGCCGAAGACCACATCAGCTCTTTGCTCCATTCACATGATTGCCTAGAAACGAATCTAAGGGTCGTCCAGAGACATGTCACAACTAAAAACTTGGATTTAAAGAATGAATATTATCAAATACGCAACTATTGCACGCTGATCCTGGCGTTAAAACACAGATATTGTACTCCACAACAAAATATAAGCTACTGATTGCGTTTTGTTTGGTGAAAAAAAAAGCTATCGACTGCGTCTGAAAAATCACGAATAAAATGTAAAATAAAAACACCGCCTGCTCGCGTCAATTTTTTCAGCACATCTCCCGAGAACCACTTAATTAATTTTTAGCGGCCTTATCCTGAGAACAGACATTAAAAGCCAGAGCCACAGCAATACCCTAACCCAGTGGGTACCGCCAATTTAATGAGCAGCAATCTCCATCACAGCCCCATGTTTTCATAACTCTGTTTAAAAGTTTTCTTCGCCCAGTTTTGTATAGTGTGCGTGGTATATCTTGAGTCCTGGAAGTATTTTATGAGCGGCTACGTCTTCCTGGAGGTAGCGGCTTTAATCGACGGCCGCCATTGTTTTTGTAACGATTTTGGATATCAACAAGGTACTCTGCTACCAAAAACGCACAATCGATTATCTGTCTTCGTTCTGCAGCGAACTCAAGATAGGCCGCGTACACTTTAGTGTTACTCACTGATTGTCAAACCTTGCTATGCCTTTACCTTTCTTGTCTTGAGTCTTGCCATTGCAATATATTCTGCAAACCTGCCCAACAACTGTCACATTCCGTACGTCGCCATTCACCTAACCTACCAATTGTTGAAGAAATACTGCCATGTTGACTTTATCCTCGCCTACCAGAGCCTGAACCATCTTACTGACTTCTCAGATGTAAATCTAACCTTATTGACCGGCATCGGATTTGTCCCCGAGAGGGTTGTTCTTCTATGGACAACCGAAATTGCTGCTGCTCCTTCCTTTTCACAAATGCCTCTTTCAGAGCTTGACTCGATTTATACTTCTAATTCATGTTTTTCGTCTGGGAATTAGTGGGTGGGTGGGTTGGCACCTTTGTTGTAGCCTCTGGCTCGGGGCCTTCTATTATATTTTAATCTATTCTATTCTGGTCTATTCAGTTCTAACCAAACGTTTTTGAGGTAATGAGTGACTAAAAATGTGACTGTTGTGCCAGCTTTTTCGCACTATGAGAAGTTTTACAAAAATCATCATTCTAACTTCAACTTAATTAGTTATACAAGATGAAGGAATACAATAAAAATTGTTACTCGTCCACCCCACTGTGCTCTATGCTCCTGTTTTCCCTACTTTTGTAAATAACTTGTTCCACTTCCTCCATAATATCATATGATTGCAACTTTTAAACTTTAGCTGTGAAAGATTTAGTTTTGCTGCAGTAAACGGGACGGAAAGCCAATGGGCTCGAAATTGGTTAACTAAATACGGATGCAAACCTATTTACGTTG
>JAHWFP010048583.1:0-14413 GCA_023313725.1 Lithobius niger | reverse complement strand
TTTCCCCGTCTGTGCAAAGCGCTTCCACCCCAAAAGAATTAGCATTAAAATGTTCGTAAAACCTTCAGGGTCACGCTTATTAAAATTCACTGTCCTGAGGGCTGTACATTCCTAAATGGTCACGAACTATGTATTTCATTGTCTAACTCGCGCAATAGATAATTACGAGCTCCTTTCCCACGCATCTGGCTGAATTTATTATACATACCGATCATAAAAAAATAAAACATGCATTTCTGCTTAAGGCAAGTTGGCTCGCCGTAAAAGGCGTGGGAAAGCGTATTTTGCATCCGATTGGTCAGATGCATAAATTCCTACGTACAGGCCAGCCGTATAAATACTGGCCCCCAACCTTCGTGCGGCCAACCATTTTCGTCCCGGGACACGGATCAACCTCTCCAACTGAATTGTGAGTAATATACTTTCAATATTTGTCAAGTCATATCTTAGTTTTTTTTAATTTACAAAAGCTTAATACTTTTTATTTAGCCCTTAGTGGGTTATTGCTACATTCTAAAATAAGTACGTGTTTTCTTTTTACTTGTTTAGTATGTAAACATTAGATATTGCAGGGGATGGGGGCGACCAGAAACGTAGCACTAGCATTCGCTCAATGAAAACAGATTAATGTTTAGCCATAATTTTAAATTAATTTTAAGCTAGAAGTGAGTTAGTTTATTTAATACAAGCTTGATTGAAAATTATTACGGAAAAATGTGTTAGCTGTGTAATAGTACGACATACTAATTTCTTTTCAATTGTGTGAATCCTGTGGGTTGGTCGAAACTATACCACTTTTCTTTAGAGCCTTTGAGACAGATTCGCTCGACACACTCGCTCGACCATTTTTCCGGTTCACCGTGAAAAAAACAAAAAACCTCTATATGTTGAAAAGTGACGACGGAGAGTTAGCTTACACGATCACCATGCGATGGGCAGCAAAGTCGACCATCGCATTCTTCGCCTATTTTAAAACAATTTACCATCGCCATTCATTATTCCAGTTCAGTTAGAACTACAAAACTTGAAGGACGTTGTAAAATAAGTCGTATGTTTTTTTTTTTCTTTTTTACTGTTTAGTATGTAAACATAGTATTTGGGCGATGGGGCCGACCAGAAAGCTCAATGAAAACAGTTTAATGTTTAGGTACGTTAAATAATTTTTGTTACTAAGACTTAGCCTACGTTGTAAAATAAGTCGTGTGTTTTTTTTTCTTTTTTTACTGTTTAGTATGGAAACATTACATATTGTAGGCGCATCATTCGCTCATTGAAAACAGTTTAATGTTTGGGCCTTTCGTAACTAATCCAATGCTATTTGAGATTTGAACGCGTAACAGTTCCAATGTAGTTCGAGTTGGAAGATTTCAATGCATGACGTTGTTGTGTGCAGATTAGTATTGGAGTACGGAGATGTTGTGTGCGCGCTAGCATGGAAGTATGGAGTTGTGCGCACGTTAGTATTGCGACGTGGGCTGAACGGTGGACGCTCAGGGAAAGTTGGAGCTATCGAGAGAAAAAGATGCTTCATACTAGCTACTCAGACCCTGTTTATTGCAATCTCATTCGTTTTCTGTTCCCACCTTTTTTTAAATTTAATTTTCCTCTAATACAGGGCCATCATCATGACGGTTGATTATTGCATTGTTGTTGGCTTGCTTGGGGTGGATTTTTGGTTGACGGCCTACACCTTTTTGTTATCGCCAAATGTTTAATGTCTCAAATTAGTGGCCCTAAAACACAACTCTACATTAAAAACCGTTACGGCTATAGCGTACAAAGCCGTACTAAGTGTGCACAACGGCCCATACAAAACTTTCCCCCGTCGTTCTAAAGTGTCGCATAACATTTCCCATAAAAAATCTCCCCCCCCCCCCCCGTACTAAAGTGAGGCTAAGCAAAGAGGGCTACGAGTGGCCCCTTCCACTTCATCAAAATACTCCCGTCAAAGTTTTCTGTTTCAGTCAGATCTAATATACTAATCGTTTTTCTTTTTCAGTCAAGGTGTAGATGAAAACGGAACCAGCCTTGATCCAACAACCATGCAAAATCTCATTCAGTCAAGAACCAGGAGACAATCTCTACCTATCACGCAGTTTGGTGGTCTGTATGGGTCGGTTCACTTCAGTTTTTACTTTAGCCCTAAAGCACAACTCTACATTAAAACCGTTACGGCTATCCCATACAAAGCCGTACTAAGTATGCACAACGGGTCATACAAAACCTTCCCCCGTCGTTCTAAAGTGATGCACAGAATTTCCCATACAAAATCTCCCCCCCCCCCCCATACTAAAGTGGGGCTGACCGAAGAGGGCTACGAGTAACCCCTTCCACTCCATCAAAATACTCCCGTCAAAGTTTTCTGCTTCAGTCAGATCTAATATACTATAACTTATATTTAGTTCTGGAGCCTAACCTCCAGCTTTTGTACCTTTTTTAGTATTGTGTAATACGGGGGGAAAAAGTTGAGCCGTTTTCATGAACTTAAATGAAGGTCTTAGGCTATCTACACATACTAAAACTCCAATAACATCGTAAGTGTTGTGGAAAAATAACAACACTCTTCGTCCGCCTTAGGTTATCACGCTACAGCTCGTACTAAAAACTCCAATAACAACGTAAGTGTTACCATATTTTTGCGAACACTACCAACCAAGGTAAAACTCCATACGTCCTAGCCCTTTTTCAACTTCAGCAATAAATGTTATCGAAAAAAAGTTGTGTCATTTTCACGAATTTAAACACAGCATGAAGTTAACATACGAGTCGTAAGTTCATGCTTTTGCCCACACTACAATCCTATACAAAACTAGCATCTCGCTACCTCCATACTTTTATACACAGTATAAACTAACAATCTTCGTGGCTATCTCCTTTTGTCTTCCTCATAGGCAATTTTGTTCGACAGCCAACCATTCTCAAAAACAAACTGTCAAACCCTCCCATAGAGAATAGTAGGCCTTGGAATGTCTTTTGTTTTTCTTTTTATTATTTAGCCTACGTACGAGTGAGAGAAAGGAATATCTATTCAGTTCGTTTATTACAACTCATCAGCATGGATTACAGTCCTGCGTCGCCAAGCGAACTCGGTTCGAATGTGGAAGGAGAGTCGGATCATGCGTCCCAAATTGATAGCGTTGCCAGCCTTAGCCCATCGACGAGAAGAAGGAGCGAGTTAGATACAACTTCGCAAATTGGTGATATAGCCAGCCTTGGCCTATCGATTTCGTCGGAAGAGAGCAACGAATCCGATGCTACCTCACGAGTTGGTGTTGTGCCCAGCCTTTGGCACAATAGAAGACGAGCTCCAGCCCAGCATGGAAGAAATGTATTTTATGCACAAAAGTGTACTAATATGCACAATGTTATTTAGTATACCTTGTTGATTGTACAAAAGCGTGGTAGTACTTACAAAACTATTAGAGCTTCAGTATAGTTTGTAGTGTTCACAAAAGCGTGCTTCTCAGCGCGTGGGGGAAAAGGAGTCTGTAATCTCTCTCAATCCTACGCTCTGTACGAAGGACACCCTCCAGCCCTCGCGCTGCTACCCATAACCATAACCCTTCAACAAAGAGACTTTTCGTCATAATACCATTCTCAAAAACAAACTGTCAAACCCTCCCATAGAGAATAGTAGGTGACGGCTTCAAAAATGGGGTAAGAAAACCACCTTATATCACGATCACCAAACATGCAAAAACCTTCCTACAAAACCTTCCCGTAGGCTTCTAAAGCCTCCATAATGCCATTCTCAAAAACAAACTCCCATAGAGGAAACCACCACACAAACCGATATAAAAAACCTTATATCATGATCACCAAACATGATACTGCAAACAAAACAAGACAAAACTATCGCTCAAATGAGCCACCAAAAGCTTTCTCTTTCAGGACATCAAAGTGTTCAAAGTATTTCAACATTGAAAGTGTTACTAACTATCGAGCAAATGAACCGTCAAAAGCGTTCTCTGTCAGGATCAAACCAGAACTATCGTCAATATAAAAGGTTTTTCTCTTTCAGCCAAAGTACAGACGAAGATGAAGACAATGTATATTAAAAAGCGTTATTGTTATCAACAGATTGTCTTTCCTTATAGACAATTTTGTTTGACAACAGTTGGACGCAACAAAATATCTTTAAAACTATAGTCAAGCGCACGCTCCATGCCTCTCTTTCCCTCCTCCAACACAGCCACACCTCGCGCGCAGAACTCTAGCCTACGCCGCCAATGCTATCGTGAGCATAACTCGTCATGTTAGCTCGCACAGCATTGAAAATCTGTTACGTCCCGCTTAACATTGGCGAGCGTTAGCTCAATACTAATCTGCACACAACAACGACATACTAGGCTCCCCTCAGCATTGAAATCTTCAAACACGAATTGCATTGGAACTGTTACAGACTGAAATCTCAAATAGCATTGAATTAGTTAGCCCATGCTAGCGTGCGCACAACATCTCCATACTCTAATACTAATCTGCACACAACGTCATGCTAGGCTCTCCCCTCAGCATTGAAATCTGTTACGGAGAAAATTTGAAATCTTCAAACACGAATTGCATTGGATCTGATACAGACTGAAATCTCAAATAGCATTGAATTAGTTAGCCCATGCTAGCGGGCGCACAACATCTCCATACTCTAATACTAATCTGCACACAACAACGTCATGCTAGGTTCCCCCTCAGCATTGAAATCTGTTACGGAGAAAATTTGAAATCTTCAAACACGAATTGCATTGGAACTGTTACAGACTGATACAAATAGCATTGAATTAGTTACGGAAGAGGTTTGTGCACCGAAGTTTAGCATTGTTTCTGTTAGGAACCGTACTACAAACCTATACTAACCCTCAAAATCAGTACCCTACACTACTCACGTCTCTTCATTGTGAGTCCAGAAAATGACACGAGAATTGTGAATTCTTCAATATTACTGCTTGCCTGCCATCTTTAGCAGTTTACAATCTTGATGCCATTGAGTGCTTCGTTTTCTTATCAATAATTTACTGCTAACCTCCACCCCGCCCCCCCCCCCCCTCCAGTTTTAGGCCCCCAATTTGTATACGCACATCAAGCCTGAGGCCCTGGTATGCCTTGCTCTGAATAGAGCTGCCTACAAATTGCGCTAATGTTTTGAACTCAGCCAATGTTTTTTGCAAAACGTTTTTGTGGTTTTTTTAATTCATTTTTTAGCTAAAACGTTTCCTATGAGTTTTTGAACTAAATTGTTAAGTACACCAACAAGAAGCATCAGAAATTTGATGTTGGCGTAAAAAGGAGCAACAAATCAACAAAATGGTTTTTAGATAGAACAATACTTAGCATGTTTGTCAAATGGTGGAGGGGTGGGGGGGAGGTTGACGCTTAACGGCGTGTCGATAGCTAGGTCATTAGCGCCAACCTCAGTCACAGTGGAGTGGTACTGGTTGCCACTGCGACACACATTCAGAGATGCACAAACCTCAAATATAGATCTGTGCCTCCTGACAAAACTTAAAAACTGCGGACAGGAGGATTGACTTACTTTCAAATATAAACCTAGAGTGAGTTTATTTCTTGCTATCCAAGACGTAAACATATTTTTTTTCTGTTTACCCTTATAAAGCTACTGGAATCCATGTGTGGTTATCCTCGGCCCTTGTAGCCTGCATTTGCACTGTCTACACGTCAATAGTAAGTATTTGATTTAACAACGGTCTCTGTAAACACCATCACTTACTTGAACGTTTGCTTGGCTTCAGTATATGTAAGCAGTGCATCATTACACGAATAATTTTAAATTCTGCAATGAAACTTTATTATTTATTTTAGTGTTGTTTGTTCCAAATTAATGTCTCCTAATATGGGAGTTGTTGAACTCCAATTCCAATAACGATGCATTACTGGAACCATCAATTAGCCTATTCTCTCCAATGTCATGTTAACCCAATTTAATAGTCAATGTTTGCACTGCATCATCTTGTGCGTCATTTATTTGTTTACGTTGCAATGTCTGATGAACCTAGTAATTAGGCCAAGGGGGTATTTGATGGTACATCGTAACATTTCATGCATTATAATACATTTAATCGTTTCACTACATTACAGATTTCTTTACACTCTCACTTCATCATTATTTTGTTTCAATTCATTTCGTAGTAGTAATAATCAGATTTGCTCACCATACTCACCATGCATCTTAATATAAGGTATTCATTTTCGTAATGTGTTTCATACACAACACCGTGGCAACTTTTCGACTCCAGGAAGAAAAATTTGTAAAAGGGTCACGGTATTATCACTGCAGAAATTTGCTAATTAACAGCCGTATTCAAGAAATACACTCAAGTGAAAGTGTGAGAGGGCAAATGTAAATGCAAACATGTAACGTAAGGGTCAACAAATTTAGGAGAACAGCCGCAAAACGAATGTGGATTTCTATGGACGTACTTTGACCCTTACACTGACCCTTAGCCCTACAGTGGATCTCTGGAGTACGGCTGACCATCTCTTTTTAATATTTTGTCCACACTTGAGGTAGTCCAAACTTTCTTTCTTGTTTGCTTAGATACAAAATAGGCAAATTTTTCAGCAATATCGAAGACAGTACGTTTCCCTGAATACCATTCAATAAAAAGTGTAAGCCAACTATATGCTTAGGTTATGTTGTCGGTTAATAATTCAATTTTCACACAGTGTAATTGTCTCGTTCGATACAGAATTTAAAACAAATTATCTATTAATGTTTCTCTGCAAGAAATATTCATCTCATCTGGCCCAGACAACAACGCCATATGGAAATTGACGTCTGATGACTGTGTTGTAAACAATAATAATAATTTTTCGAGCCGAGTGGTGACCTTCGTTAGTGAAATTCAGTCATTTTATCATGACTAAAAGTCATTAATGCACGGTGGTGACGTCACGCCAACACATCCCAATGTTAAAAGTGTAGCCGTTATATACGGGTAATCTGAAAACCCATACACGTGACCGTGGGTTAATTTTGATAACCCACACTTTTTCGATAACCCACACTTTTTTTTGATAATCTAACAATTTTTCCGCTCTCTACACAACCCACTGCTCTACCACGTGACATACTTTGCAAAACTACCGTACACAAAACAAATTCAACCAACATAAATAAGCACATTTGCAACCTGCGACCTTTATCGTACTAACACGAAAAAAAAGAAAAAAACCTCGCGTAGGCTACTATGCTAGGACCCCACCCGTGCTGGAATGGTCCAATCCTCCAACCTTTCACTCCGACAGTACTAAACTAGGCTACCAATACTTGTAAACACTCAAGCGAACAGCACATTTATAACCTGGCGACATTTTACGCACTAACACGAAAAAAAAAAAAACCTCGCGTACGATGCTAGCCCCCTCCCCACCCCCACCCACGAATGAATAGTCCAAGCCGAACCCCCCGACAACCTTTCGTTCCGACGGTACGAAAACTAGCCTACTGACACCTTCTAAACACACTTAAAACTACGAGACTCAAGCTAATAGCGCATTTTATACGCTATACTTATTTAAACTAATAAAGTAGAAAAAATACGGTTTTACCTTAAACACAAATGTCGGTGACTGGGACTGGATATAGGGACGTCCTCGCGTACGTGCGACTTTCGCAGACAGGAAGTTTAAACCGGAAGTTTGAGTTCAGGAATTTACGTCATAGTTCACAAATAAAATTTTCAAATAATTTTTTTTTAATCTCAAATAACTAGATATGTTGGCTCGACGTCACACCTTAGCATTAAAACACATATCCGTGAATTAGACCGGGTTATCCCGAAATAATTGATCGTCTGCTCGAAACGGAACAGTCCAAAGATCTAGGGGTAGCAAAATCTGCGCTGACGTGCTCGTCCAATTTCACAACCCCTCGATCTTTGGACTGTTCCGTTTCTCGCAGACGATCAATTATTTCGGGATAACCCGGTCTACTTCACGGATATCTATTACATAATCCATTATCTAAAACATAATTATCTTCGTCAAATTTGAGAGTATAACCATCATTTACACAATATAATCTGTTAGTTAGAATAATGCGAGCAGATATTTCACTAACACTACTAAATGACGAAGCGTATAAAACTTAAACAGTTCTCTTGTAAACTATACAAGTAGAATTATTGCAGATAAGTAAATTTCTTGTTGCAAGTAGTGCTGTACGACAAGGAACGTGCAATAACACCTTGTCAGTAGCACCACTCCCTGACTAAACAGTAAAAACAATCTCAACCAAGATCTACAGGAACAGGGATTGAACATTTGTAACCACAAACGAGTTCGTAAAACAGCAAGTTAAACCATGAAAGTATAGCTACTAAAGCTACAGTTAACTTTTATGTGTTGGCACGAAATGACAAAGTTTGAAACATGAACAACCAATGACGTGAACATGCTGGCTGAAAGACCTATTTTGCTCACCCCACCTTGTTTTTTGAGCATAAACTATAACGTCGTCCGGAGCAGAAGATACAGTGATAGCTTTAGATGTTTTTTTCTACTATGAGCTACCTGTGTCTTCCACGCCCAGTTTCTATGATTGTTTGCGCATTATTTGGGAATGTGAAGGTTGTCGAAGTTATCCACTGTGCCTTACAAGCAAAGGCAGCGAGGATGGAAGTCACCACAAAAGTCACAATTCAGTCATTTGTTCTCTCCTAAACACTGTAACATTCCAAAATTTTCGGCCCCATGATGAACTTTATCAAGGTAGCTAGCTGAATTGCTGCCCGTCAGTTGCTTTGATAAAGCCACCAAGGGGCCAAAAATATGGGAATATTATAGTGTTTTGGCGAGAAGAAGTGGCCGAACTTTGGAATTTTTCATCCACTACGTACACCTTGTTTGAATTTAATGTTAGAGTGGTTTAGTATACGTAGAGTGGTAGTCTTAGAGGTTTTTTTGTTTTTTTTCGTTTATGATATGAGAGCTGTGCCCTTCACACCCACTACTGACTGTGCCCACATGAGCTAGAACTAAACCCGTTATTTGGGAACACGTAACAACTAGTTCATGCACCGTTCATTATAATGTTTCAATGTCTATCCACCAGGGTGGTATGAAGGCTGTGATATGGACCGACGTTCTTCAGACAGTTCTCACGTTCGTAGCGATGATCTTAATTGCTGTCAAAGGATGCCTTGATTTAGGAGGATTCAGCCATGTGTGGAAAACCAATCAAGAAGGAGAACGTATTGAATTTTTCAAGTAAGTCAATTTTTTCCCGATTCTGGTTCTATTAATTTGCAACTGTTGTCTCTGCGCCGTTTTCGTAACTGCTTATAATTGATATGAGTTAAAGAGTTTTGGTTTATTAAGGCTGTCTCACCGCATTTTAGTCCACGTTGTAACGAATTTTGGAAAGGTGTGATTTTTGTGTGGTGCTACCTGGTAGATAAATCCCTTGGTGTAAAAATCTAATGAGCTTATGTTGCAGGTCAAACGGTAGTTAACATCTTTTATTTCTTTACTTTTTTTTTTCAAAAATGCTGATTCACTCAAAATGGTATCAAAATTCCATTAAGAGTGTCCGTAGCCCATCATCTCCCTAGCCCATCATCCAATGCGTATGATGGGCTACAATGCCAATTCGGCAATTTGTTGTATTATAAAATGCTTCCCCCTCATAATGAATTCCAAAAAAATTATCTACATTATAAGGCAAAGATATACGTATAGCAAAAACGACAACCACCCTCCTCCCCAAGTTAAAACGACAACAAGAACCCCAGAAGCAGCAATGAAAACGGGCGAGCGTGTCAATTCTCTGACCAGGAATTGAAACTGGTACGTTGTTGCCTTGAAAAGAAGATGAAATTGTCAGATTGTTGCCTCGACTAACAATTTGCTCTGCGCGGTCATCTCAGCGGCAAGTCTTAAATTACGTCACGCAACGAAGGACAGTTATTTTTCACACGGTACGGATTGCTCAAGCTAAAGCCATAAACTGGGATGTTGGGGGTGCCTAAACGTAGTATACCCGTGTTTAGGGAAGTGCGTCTGTTGTCCTTACCCGGAGGGAAAGGGGGGGGGGGATGGAATGCGTATCTTACCATTAACCATATGATTACGCATTAGCTCAACCGACAAGGCAAGTTTTCTTTTGAGAGGATGGGAGGAAAGGAGGAGGGGAGAGGGAAGGTAGAGGATGGGAGGAAAAGGGAGTATTCCCAGAAACAAAATTGCATGTCGCATTCAACGTACAGGCCACACCTACCGAAAACTAGGAAAGTAACCAATGGCGAAACAAAACCCTGGGCGAAGCCGGGTACAACTGCTAGTAAATAAATAAACCAGCCTACCGCACAAAAGTAGCTCAACCAGCAAAAGTCTTGGGAAGGTATGTCCATTAAGGCCCTGATGCGGACAAAGTTTAGGCTAATGTCGACTTATCATACCGCGAGTTAAAATGTTGAACAAGTGAGGGGAATTCGTCTTATACTGGTTGACAAACAATCTATTAGGCCTTCATGAATTCTTGTGCTTTATTCATACTCCTGAAAGAAATTACCATTCGTTCACCTAATACTAGCGGCATAACGTACAGGTACGCAAGGTCGAATTACACTTGGGCCCAGAATTCGTGGAGTGGGAGAGAGGTTCATTTGGTCTGCAAACAACCATCATAAACATGAGTCAAGACGATGCGTGGAGGCGGTGCAGAGCTTCAAGTTGCTTCCTTTCCCGTAGGTTGCCGGTCGGAATGTCTTCATAGGCTGGGGCAGTGGGCCTTTTCAAAGCCATGCACATTATACCGTTTTATACAGTTTTCTGTACAGTTTTTATACATATTATTCAATACATAGGTCTAAAGTGAGAAGAGAAACTTACAACTTCAAAAAAACTGACTAATTAAAAACTAACTGCGGGGTACATTGTCAGCTAAACGATTGAAAGACCTTTCATTATGAACTAATCAAAACATGCTAAGTGATGATAAATGAAGGGAAGATTTATTTAATCTAATCGTCATTTTGTCTTAATACTTTTTGACAAAACAGATCAGTCAGTAGTACAAAATTGCGGATTCATCATTCCATACGCACTGAATTAACCATTACACTCACTATCGAACGGAGGAATGCACTTTAATACCACGCGTAAACAGATCGTAATTTCAAACGGCAAGAAAGCGATCTCCAAAACATTACTGAGGATTTCCTGGCAAGCAAGCATAGTGAGCAAACCACATAGTGGTCATCCTGCAAACAGAATATGATATCAGAACATCGTTACTGATCTTTGTATATGTGGTACCTTAAAAAAACTATCTCTCTGCCTATGTTAATGATTAATTAATTGCTTCAATTTTATTTCAGCATAAACATTGACCCAAGAATCCGCCAGACAGTCTGGACGCAGTCAATTGGTGGTTTATTTACTTGGTTGAGTGTGTTTGGTGTCAATCAGACCTTAGTGCAGCGCTACATGTCTATGCCCACAACAAAGGCGGCCAGCAAGTAAGTGCTATTTTTTATTCTAATTGAGCTTCTCTTGTGTAGAGGTCATTAATTGATATTTTTCGTTATATGGGTATTGATAGAATCAACTGAACACTGAATTGAAACAGGGAATGATCGGGGATCAATACGTTCGTTCCCTGAGACTTAGCATCTGTGGCAATTCGTTAACCTGGACCTGGCTGGGTCTTCGTGCCGAACAATTTGCTGATCGTTGTTGCCGAACTTTTAAAGCGTGCAGGAACTGCACCGACCGTTGTCATTTGTGTTGGAGCTAATGGGGTTTGGATCGCCACATCGTCTGGAGTCCAGAAAAGTATATATTTAGCAGCTGATGCCGTCTTTAAAGTCCGATCACAGGCAGAAACTATCTGTTTGGATATATTTCCCCAGCCAGGTTCGAAGCACAGCTCAAGTTTACCACTTTTTGACATGCTGTAACAGTGAACTTTAAAACTTATTTAGAAAGAAGCTTGTCTAGGTTGTCCTGGTTGGCACTAGCTATTGGCTATAAATTTTGCTGGAGACGAAATTCATCTGACCCATCGTGGTAAGAATATTTTGCAGTGGGAATAGCCATTGCCTTTGAAGATCATTTTTACATAAGATACTAACTGTTATTTGGGACTTTCCCCCCTCTTGTGTAACACTATCGTGCAGTGGCTTTTAGGAAGGATCTTCTAGCAGCTTTAATGCATCCAGTTTTGTATGCTGCACCTATCATGCTGTCAACCAGCACAATATTAGCCGCAACAGTAACGACCTTTTTGGTACAACACGAAATTTGCCATGTAATCATGGTAACTTGAACTGACTTGTCCTGAACACCCAGAAATGGTCTCCAAGAATACCGAATTTAGCTTACTTCTGACAACGCCTAACTACGACCATGTTACCGTGGAGGAAACGTGCCTCAGTGAATTTATTTCAGATTTCAGATACAGCGCACTCCATGAACTTATAAGACATGGTAGGGATTCTCACGCCAGAAGGGATGGGGGAAAAGGGGTATTTTGGTTGCTCTTAACTAATATTAAGTTTGTTCTTACGCACGTTGAGCCTGATGTATAGGCTCCTGTCTTGATTCTTTGATTTGTATACTAACTTCACTTTAGTCTACATCCCAGACGGTAAATCGCACAATGTTGTTTCACTTATAGCTACCTGAGCCAGTCTGTCCGCTGTGATTGGACAAAGAGTACAGCGACTTTAATGAATTCACCGTTAACTGGGAATCCCAATTTGATATTGACTTGCTACACAAAATTCTTTCTTGACGGCGTGTCAGAATTTGGCTTGTGCTGACTCGGAACAAAGCGATTTAAAAAAAAAATATCCTTTAGCTGGTCTTGGTTTACACTGACCTCACTGTCTTCAACGTTGATATCATTGAACAATTCGGGGATAGCGACCACAACATGGTGGCTTTTAAACTTCAGGGTAATTCTGAAATGTCCTTACATGTCCATAATATTAAAAAAAGTGGTTATCCAACTTTGTGCAAACTTTGTACAAAATAAATTGGAACAACTTTTTGGACCAAAGGACAGTGTAGGCACTTTTGGGATGCCGTTCACAATTGTTTAAGGGGCGCTGTCAATAAATGCAGCATTGTGAAAACCTTTAAAGAACACAAAAAGCCACTTATGTCTTCTGCCTGGCCACGTTCAACATTAAAAGACAAAACAATATTGGCAAATCTACAAAACGTTCGGCTCCGAAGAGAGTATACTTAAGTATAATGAATGTCAAAAAGACTATTCCATTTGTGCCTAACTATTTGTGTAAGAGAAATAGCGTAAGATTATTAAAGCTGACAATATCGCTGCCCTTTTTTGCTCTGTAAAAAATTAAACTGGAGTAAAACGAACCATTCCACGATTAAAACTCGATTGTAAAGGCTATCAGACTTACTCACTGTTTCCTTTTGCGGGGGGTTGACCCTCCTGAATGTTCTTGGTGTCGACGGCCACTTACAGTCCGGCACTTACTTGTTGATTGTCGCCATCTTGATGGTGTTCGTCGTCGGTTCCATCTTCCGCATGACATTGCGCGTCAGTTGGGCGATAAGTCTGTCCTCCTGTCCGGTGTTTTTCAATTTTTGCAGGAGGTACAGATGTATGACAAGATTTAGATTAGGGGTTTGAATAACATCTCTGTAATGTGTGGTGCAGTGGCAACCCGGACCACTGCACTGTGACTGAGGTTGGCGCTAATGACCAAGTTGTCGACGCGCCATTAAGCCTCAATCCCCCCCCCCCCCTATCAGACGACCTAGTCAAGGCTGGTGTATTTAATGAAGCCTTTCTACTAACTTGGTGTTAGATAGCGGTATCCTGACACCCTTTGCACTGCCTCAATGCATATTCCGTGCAAGACTGTGTCATGTTCAGCTAAAATCGTCCTCTGCATTATTAAGTCTTTTACACTTAGCCTTTCTGTCAGCTCTGATGATTTTTCGTCTGCATCTTATAAGGAAATCACATTACAAATATTCGAACCACTTCCTTTATTATTTAAATCTCCTTTAGAGGCATATAAGGTGCAGGAATGCTGGAAGACTACCAGAGTGGCCCCTATTTAAAAAAAAAAGGGGGGGGGGATGCTATGCACAGTACCTGAGAATTACAAGCATATTGCCCTGACTGATTTACCATGCAAAGTCATGGAAAAGATTATCAGAAATGGCATACTTCACTTCATTGATTACTTTTACCAGACCAGTTCGGTTTTCTTACCGGAAAATCAAAATGCTTGCAGCTCCTTACAGTTTTAAATGACTGGACAACAGCATGGGACGATGGTATCCCATCAGAACTGGTACTCATTGACTCTACTAAGACGTTTGACTCGGTTGTCCATTCCAAACTGCTGGCTAAACATTACTGGATGGGTAAAAGTAGGCTGCTCCTGGACGCAGTGAGGACTCCACAAATTCA
>JAHWFP010048580.1:0-17841 GCA_023313725.1 Lithobius niger | reverse complement strand
GGGCGATAACTGGAAGGAGCAGTAGGGTCTTTGCCCGGTTTCACAATCGGGATGACCACTGCTGTCCTCCACGCTGCCGGAACAGAGCCTTTTGCTCACACACGGTTGAACATCTCCAGCAAGAACTGCTGGGAGGCAAGAGGCAGATGTTTCAACAGCTGATAGTGAACCTCATCAGGCCCTGGGGCGGAGTCATGCGACTTGGACAAAGCGGAAACAAATTCCTGCCTGGTGAACGGTAAATTGTACTCCTCTAGCCCGTCGGAGCGAAAGTCTAGAGGGTTAGCCTCTTCACTACGCTTTATTCTGAGGAAACCAGGATCATAATGGTTATCACTCGAAACCTGCGCAAACGCAGACGCAAGACAGTCGGCGATATCCGGCACAGAAGAGATCACGGTATTCGCCACCTTCAGCTGTGAAACCGGGGAAGGCACGGTCTTCCCCGAGATCTGGCGCACCTTCCGCCACACCTGCTGAGAAGGCGTGGAGCGCGTGATCGACGAAACATAAACTGCTCACGAAGCACGTCTAGCCTCACGGATGACAAACCTGGCACGGGCACGACAGCGCTTAAAGGCTACAAAGTTGTCAGCAGTTGGGCTGACTGTAAACGCACGCAACGCTCGTCGGCGGGCCTGAATGGCCTGCCCGCAAGCATGTGTCCACCACGGAACAGGAACCCGCCGCGGCTGAGTGGACGTACGCGGGATAGTAGCATGAGCAGCAGCAAGGACCACGTCAGCGAAATGAGTGGAAAGTTCATCCACATCAGAAAAGTCCTCAACCGCACGCTGAAATACAGCAGCCTCAGCAAAAGCTGACCATTCAGCACGTTTAAGAGCCCACCGGGCTGGCCTGGAAGCCACAGAACCCCCTTGTGTTGTGGACAACACAATGGGGAGGTGATCGCTTCCATGCAGATCGGCAGTGACACCCCAAGTGAAGTGAACTGGGATGGCCAGCGAGCAAAAGGCTAAATCCACCGCTGACTAATTGCCCGTGGCCAGGTTACAGTGTGTCATGGCTCCATCGTTCAGGATGCAAACAGACCCCCTCTGCATCCACTCCTCAAGGATCCTCCCTTTGTTGTCTGTATGAGGTCCCCCCCACTGGACATGGTGGCTGTTAAAGTCGCCCAGCAACAGAAAAGGGGCAGGAAGCTGGCGGACCAGATCCTCCAGGTCACCAACCCCAAAGACCTCATCCGGTGGCAAATAAAGCGAACAGACAGTAATATCCAAATGGAAAGAAAAACGAACTGCTACCGCCTGAAGCCTAGTGTGCAGAGGCACACTGGCATGCGGCTGAGAGTGTTGAACCAGCACTGCAACACCACCATGTGCACGTGGCACAGGGTCAGCATCCAGACAGTAGACAGAATAACCTCGAACAACCGGATTATCTGACGCCTTAAAGCAGGTTTCCTGTAGACAGCAGCACAGAGGTCGCCAATGCGACAAAAGCAGCCGCAGCTCTTCGGCATGGGTCCGATAACTTTGGCAGTTCCACTGAACGATGGCATGCGCAGGCATTAGGGCGGGCTGAAGACTGAATCATTCTCGTCAACTCCTCCTCTGGGCGATCCGAAAACATCCGAATCCTCACCCGAATCAAAAGATGGAGTGAGGTTCAGAACGAAGTTGTCCTCGGAAGGAGGAAAAAGTTATGGAGAATTGGAACAGGAAATCTCTCCCTGTTCCATGGGCAAAGTAGTATCAAGATGTTGAGGGGACGCAACGGACCCCTCAGCAAGCTGGCCATTCAACGACAGTTTCACTTTCTCTCCTGGTGGCGACGTCCTCACGGGTGGTGATGAGGCCTTACCAGCAGGAGCCTTTTTCTTCAACTTTTTCTGTGGTTCACTCCGGGAAGGCGGAGGCTTAGCTGAAGCCCCATCCTGCTTGGGAACAGTTACAGCAGCAGGAACAGCAGCAGGAGCAAAAGCATTTGCAGGCTGGGCAGATGTCGACGGCAAGGCAGCAACCGGGTCCGAAGGACCCAAAAGATCCTGCAGAGATGGATGTTGCTGGGTCAACAAAGTAATAAGCTTGCCCACCGTCATCGTCAAAGACCTGAGCTCAGAGCGTAAATCTGCCAAATCAGCAGACTCACTAACTGGGCCAGGCGTTGGCGCACTGCACACCTGCGCAAAAGAACGAGTCATTGCCGGTGCCGGTAGCCTGGCTTTCTTTCGGGCCTCCGAGTAGGAAAGCCCGTCCTTCACCTTTAGTTCCTGCACTCGACGTTCCTCAACATAAACACGACAGTCCTGTGAAGAGGCTTGGTGCTGACCACCGCAGTTGACGCACTGCTTCGGGCCAGCACAGTCAGCGCCTTGATGGGCTGCCTGAGCACAGGAAACACAGGTAGGCCTACCTTTACACGAGCCGCTGGTATGGCCGAAACGTTGACAGCGGAAACACCGCATCGGATTCGGAACGTAACTCCTGACCTTCAAGCGCAGGTAACCGGCAGTAATGTGCTGCGGTGCAACTGGCGTATCAAAGGTCAGGAAAAAGGTGTCAGTTGGCTGGGCACCATTCTCGCCTTTCCGTGTCAAACGCCTTACAGCCGTAACACCCTGTGACTTGAGTTCGTCCAGGATGGCATCATCACCGAGACCCCTCAAATCAAAGCATGTCACGACCCCCTTGCTGCTGTTTAAAGTATGATGCGGCTTGACATGCACTGGGCAAGACCCCAGCGCACTCTCTTTTAAAAGCCTCTTTGCCTGACCATCGTCTGCAACTTCCACAAGGTATCCCCCAGCACGGAGCCGAGAGACACTCTTCGGATCCGAACCACAGATCCCTTTCAGCGCTTTGTGGACAGCGAACGGACCGAGTTGTGTAACATCTCGGCCCTCGCCTGTGACCACCAGGAACTTCGGGACTTGGTCCCGACTCTTACGAAAGCCTGGTAACTGGGCACCAGGCCCAACCATCTCGGGTTCCCTCCTCTGGCGCTTGCTAGTGCGGCGAGGAGGGGAAGAATTTTGGGGGGAGGGGGGAGAAGTAGTTGCCATGTAGAGCAAAAATAAGTCGCCGTGGTGCAACCCCCAGAAAAGAAAACCCCGCGCGGCACTCGGGTGATGCAGGGCCGGTAGCCGCATATCCTAGGGCCCTGCACCAGGAAGCTAACACCGCCGTCTATCTCGGTGAGGTGGCAGCCTAAGCATGCCGAGAGGTGAGGCCACCAAGGAAGCCGTACACACCACCTCCCTCGATAACCCATACAGTTCGGGTCCGTGATGCAGATGGATACAGCACAAGCCGCCTCCCCACAACGACAGAACCCGAAAAGTCATAGCCGATTGACCTTAGGCCGGCTCGCCCAGGCCACCCCTCCTCCGGAATAAGGAGCCAAAGCCCGAAAGCCAGGATCTCCGCCTCCACGGATTACTAGGTTGCAGCACACGGCCAACATGCTGGGGGATGAGGATGAAAAGCCCAGTGGCCAGAATGGGCAAATCGGAATCAAACCCAAAAGGGGATTCAAACCGCCAAACATCCTCTAAGCAGCCACCCCGGGCCCGGTTTGTCTGGGTGTCCCTTCACCTCTTTCGGACTAGTGCTTGCGACGGGTGTTAAACCTGCCCGCCATACACACCGTAGGCGCACTCGCAAACCGTAGTGTTGAGGTTGCTAGTGTTCAAGACGGACAAAAAACCCTCTGCCACACAGACCCTTGGCACACTAGCAAACCGTGATCTTGGGTTCCCTTTTAGTCGCCTCCTACGACACGCAGGGGTACGGTGGGCTTATTCTACCCCCAGCCCACAGGGGGAAACAGCAAGGCTAGTACTGTCTGTATAGCTAAGTGGTAGGGGCTCTGCCTCTTATCATTGATGAGGATTCATTTCCCCGCTCAGGCAGTCTTATATTGTTTTTTTTTTGGTTTCGTTAGATTTTGAGGATAGCAGTCACCTTTTTTTTCATTTTATTAACATTTTTATTAGTACTACAGTATCTCCTTGCAAACGCACGAATTTATTTCATGTTCAGTTTAGCATTGTTGCATAATAACAATGTTTAAAACAATGTAAATCTATCAATTTGGACGTTTGGAGCTCCCTAACCCCTGAACCGCTTGACCAATTAGAAAGTTTCATATGAAAAGGGCACATCTCCAGAGCAATATCTGTAAAATGACCTAAGAACCAGCTTTATTCACCGCTTGGAAGAACTTATTTTCGTGATACAAAAAAAAAAAAAGTTACTATTAGTTAGTAGTTAGTAATCTACCCCAAAACAAAACTTGTTAATGATTCCCGCCAAGGTTTTGGGCCGTGGGAAGTCGTGATATCAAACGCCAAGCTCTTTTACCAAGCTAAGCCCACCGAGTAATATTCACAGGTTAAATGAAATATATGAAAATTGCTTACAACGTAATTTTCAATTATTTTATTTAACGTTTGAAGTATTAGTCGGTCGGATTAGCTTGGCGTGTGATATCACGACTTCCCACGGCCGAAAAGCTTGGCGGGAATCCTTAACAGGTTTTGTTTTGGGGTTGATATCAGCTGTTTTTGGTTCAAATTGATGAAATCCATTTGTTTTTCTTAGTAATTATGAGATGGAAACACCAATCTAGTTTTCTGGTCCATTTCCTTTTTGTTGTTGGCTTTCGTTACATTTTGAGAACAGCAGGCACCTTTTTTATATGCTAGCATTTCAATTAGTAATGAAGACGAACAGATTTATGTAATGTTCAGTTTAGCATTGTTGCCTAATAACAAAGTTTAAAACAATGCAAAACAATCAATTTGGACGTTTGGGCTCCCTAGCCCCTGAACCACTTGACCAATTAGAAAGGTCCATGTGAAAAGGGCACATCTCCAGAGCAATACCTGTAAAATGAGCTAAAAACCAACTTTATTCACCGCAAGGAAGAATTTATTTTCGTGATACAAAATAGCGTTACCAGTAGTAGTAGTAGTAGTAGTTAGTAGTAGTTAGTAGTAATTGAGCAAATATCAACGTTATTCAGGTCATTTTTTCAACAAGAAAACGTTAAGCTATGGGCCTAACAGTGACCTTTATGTCGTCAGAAGACTAAAGACGCCCGATCAAACAAGTTTCAGCCTTTTCTGTCGCTTTGTTATCAACCCTCACATACCTGAAAACAGGCAAACAACCTTTGCTGTAAAGACACAACGTGTCTAGGGGTCGCCATGCTCATATATACCTATTATCTGGATGTAATCGTTTCAACTTGGCGGACGACACACTAGCGTGTGCCTTGATTAGGCAAATATCAACGTTATTCACGCCGTTTTTTTTTACAAGAAAACGGTACGCTTTGTCCTTAGTAGTGATTTTATGTTGGCAGGCGACCACAGTGGGGGGGGGGGCGGGGAGATGAGGCTTAATGGCGCGTCGACAGCTTGGTCATTACCGCCAACCTCATTCACAGTGCAGTGGTCCGGGTTGCCACTGCACCACACATTACAGAGATATTATTCAAACCCCTAATCTAAATCTTGTCATACATCTGTACCTCCTGCAAAAATTGCAAAAACACCGGACAGGAGGACAGACTTATCGCCCAATTGACGCATAATGTCATGCAGAAGATGGAAACGACGACGAAAACCATCAAGATGGCAACAATCAACAACGAAGTGCCGGACCGTAAGTGGCCGCCGACACCAATAACATTCAGGAGGGTCAACCCCCCGCAAAAGGAAACAGTGAGTAAGTCGAGTGTGACCAATGCGCAAACGGGCCAACACCACCTCCTCACGGCGACTGCCATTCCTCAATAGTGCCTTTAATAGCTCGTAATTTATTGCCGTCCTGTCCATCCCACACCACAGTCTCCCGATTAAACAAGTTTCAGCCTTTTCTGTCGCATGTTATTTATCCTCAGATGGCTGAAAACAGCCAAACTACCTTTGCTGTAAAGACACAACGTGTCTAGTGGTCGCCATGCTCATATATACATATTATCTGGAAGTTATCGTTTTATCTTGGCGGGCGACACACTAGCGTGTGTCTTGATCCCATAAAGGAGTCAAATACGAGTTAGGTAAATATGTGATGATCAAGACTCGTGCGTTTATTATTAATGACTAAAACACTGAATTAAACAGGATGGAAAGCTAAACAAAGGGAGGTAAACATTGAATATTACAACTGAAAAAAAATGAGTCCTATTACTTGGCAAAAGTTACCCCTCTTCACGTCACATTGTGAACTCGTCCAATTGATGTCAGACTGCCACAGAAGGATATCTGCCTTCTGTGAGTTCGTGTGTTTCAACAGGCTTCTGCCTGCCAATTTGAAACGTTTTATTTTTACTTCTGAAGATGGTGCTGAGCATAGCATAAATTAACAAGCATTTTTATTCTATGCGAGAAACTGCACGTGAAGATAATTAAGCCAAATGCAGTAATATAAAAATTCAATGTCTATTTGAGCAAGCAAAATAACGTGGAAAATACTTGACTAAACAATTGTTCAGTTTACAACTTACTAAATAGAAGTAAGTAATTTGGATAATTTTTACAAACAGCCAGCCACTCACTATGAATTAAATTAGGAATTAGGTTTCAATTTTTAGCAGTCAAGCTGTTAGAGTCAAGTCACCTTGCAGTTATATTTGGAAGGGGTTAAAGAAATTAATCTAGAAAGTAAAGCCGTAATAGTGAAAAAAGTGATAGCACAATGGAACTAACATCGCTAGCAGTTCACAATGTTTGTTCTTTTTTTCTTTTTGTTTGCATGCCATTTTTTTTTACAATATCTCCCAAAATGGCTGCGCTAAGCAGGGTAAGTGTAGAGTACGGAAAAAATCACTGTTTACTTGACTTCACAATGAATCGATGGACACATTATGAATGACTAAACTAACTATTACCATTAGTACGCTGTATTTAATTGATAATCAGCCTTCAGTTTTCAATAACAATTTCGATCATTATTCACGGTCATCTGTGCTCTACCTGTTGAAATGATGAACATTGTGTACTGACAAAACATAATTTAAAAAAAAGTCAGCAAATTCCTCGTACAATGCCTTCTCGACGTGTGGTGGTGTTGCTGGTTGTGTGTTGTAACAGACTCTAATGGACAATTTTTAATCAGTTAATGGCACAAGGAATAAGTTTACCCTTTCACCATAATCAGTTTAATTCCTGGAATAATAATCGACAGCTATGAAAGTAAACAGAAAAATCGATAATCTGTGAATGAGATGTTTGCACAACAGCGTAGTTTTGATGTGCCTTCTGAGTGGCTGACAACCTGCAAAAAATACTCCTACGAATACGAAGATAAATTGAAAAAAATGCTTGAATACTACCACTTTCTTCATTTTCCTTTACATCGGCCATCGGCAAGCATTGGCACGTCATTTAAACTTTATCGGCCATCTATTTTATTGTAAAGACGTATGCTAATAATACGTAAAATGTGTAGTCCTGCCCATCTAGTGTAATTGGTCACGTGTTTGGTAAGTACTGGAGCTATTGATCGCAATGTTACAACGTCTGGTCTACACAAAATACCCAGAGTATGCAGTAGAGGTGAGTAGGAAGGCTAGTAAGACAGTCTCAGTAACCTCCTAGTGGTAATTAAATTCCTACCATATATTTTATTTCATAAAAATTTATTCTGCATTTAACATGGTTTGAAGGTTTTACTACTACTTTTTATGAAATAATTCCTTGGGGCCTTACGTCATCTAAAGGAATCTGCTTATTTAGATGAACTGGTTGTATTAAACCTTATCAGACGTCTTAGAAGGAAAAAGAAGTGCATACATGGGATAAATTGGCTATATTCGAACCGCGAAACGTCCCATAATGGCAGAATAAGCCCACCAAGATTAAACCTATGATTGACCAGAATAGACCTCATAGCTGCTGAACGAGTCTGGTAGTTTCTCACACTAACATGATTGACATGTACTTGCAGATATTTGGTTGAACCGAAGGAGGCCAATCTGGCAACATGGTTTAGCTCTGCTTCAGTCAATCCTGCTCGGTCGTGTGCTTCTTTTGAATCTCTTCAGGTTATGTTGGAGATTAGTGATCGTAAGGTCGTTTTTGAATCTCCTAGTTGTAGAGAAGGGACTAGCAGAGGGTAAAGTTCGATCCGCAAACCTCATGAACTAAAGGCCGCTCTTCAATAGGTTTTAATGGCCCATCTACCAATTTCCCCATAAGACGACGTAAAATCTCCGTTGGTTCTGGCAAAATACTGTAAAAAATTCTTGAGGATGAAGACGTTGATGAATTTATGCAAGGTCATCATCGTAGCCCTTACTTTAATGTGTTGCGTGGACCATGAAAGAACTCATTCGGAATCCTGGCAAGAAAAGCGTTTATCCTCCAATAGAAGATCGACACAACGATATTACATCTCTACTGAAGTCAACCCGCCGATAGTAGTTTGATGACCTTGAAGAATGGACTCAAGGTCATCTCAGGTTACACCATTGGATTGTCTCTAACATCCCTAACACGACACCATATAACCATGAAAGACGTTAGGAGATATTCTCCCGTTCCAGTTGGGAGTGTTGTGATGGAATACCCTGTATAAAACTTGAAAATTGGTTCATTGGTTCGAACTCCAGGTGAAGGCAGAGATCCCAAGAACAACCACAACAACCATAAATGGACATGCTGTGGAGGTCAAACAGTTCGATTGTTATTGTAAACTGGTTAATACAGTAAAATAGTTATGATACGAACTCAAATACCAAATTTCGTTAGTCTTTGTCAGTTCTGGGAGCAACTACTGTATGTGGTTTCATAGTTTGACGTTTAACATGTAAGATCATGCTGAGGCTTGCATATATCACGGTTCCTCATAATTAAATATCAGCAAGTAAATTCTAGTTAAATATCTGGCAGTCTGTTGTTTTGTTTAGGTAAGATTTTGGTAAATGGAGTAAAATAATAATAAACAATCTACACTGATTACTTTTTTTACAGGTAACAACGTTTAACGTTTAAAAGAATTTGAATACAAAACAAACTTTTTATTCAGCAAGATAATCACAGCTAAATCATGCACGGCCAAGTTAACATTTTACCACTTAACAGAGTGACTATCCCTACTTCTGCGGTGAAAAGAAAATACAGCTCCATCACTAGTGAACTGCTTTACTGTGTAATTGTTTTAGGTAAAGTGTTGGGTCTTCTTTCGTGGAACTTAAATATTTATACAAATAACAAAAATTTGCATTTTTTCTGGAAGAAAAAAATGAGCCATCTTTACATGTTATTAGTACGCATTGTAATATTTTTTGCTGTAGTAGAACGAATGAAGATGCACTTTGCAAATCCAAGTCGTCAGCAAATTACATTTCTTGTATCAACTGCAAATCGTTTCATAATAATTATGAATACAATCTTGGTTAGCATTTTTTGCGTGTTAAAAGCAGAGATATTTCGTGATCTGATGCAACGTTTTAGACGTGTGGACAAAATTCTAAAAAGAAGAATTAACAAACGTGCATTTCTTTTAAAGCATGTCATTCCACAGTTTATTTATACTTTTCTTTTATGGTGGTACTGGATAATAAAAATTACTTCGATATATAAGTCTAATACTGAAAGGTATACATATCCGATTTTTCTATTTGCTATATACGGGCACGATCTATTTGTCTACATGTTTTTCGTAGTTGCTTCCAGTTTATGTGCCGAATGCTTTTCATTTCTCAACTCAGAACTGAATGCAATCTTCAATTCTGGACTACCTAATGTGACCGAAACTCTTGGTAAAATTCAGGCCAAATATGAACAGTTTTATCAGTTGGCTGAAGTTCTGCAAGCTTTCTTCTCAATAATAATCACTGCATTGCTAGCAAATTTGGCATTTAATTTATGTTTACAGTCGTACGAGGTGCTTTCTGATCCCAACGAGTTTGGAGATTTCGCAATTGGAGTAATTCCTTGGACGTTGGCTGTATATATGATAGCTAATGGAGCTAGCAACATGACAACAAAGGTAATACCATTGATAATTGATAACATATTGTGTTGTCATATAATTTTTTTCGCCTTAGTCCTTCCATCTTGTTTACAACGCAACGTCGTGTTCCATTACAAATACCTTATCAGTCTTTTATCAATTATAGCGCAGATTATTTTTCTCAATCACCAGTTGCATTCCCAATCTGATAGTGACACCTTGCGCAAGTGGTAGCTGTTTTTCAGTTGGGAATGCAACTCATGACTGTAAAAAAAATAATCTCTATTAAACTAGGCTGTTATGATATTACCGCTGGTAAAATTCAACATTGCTCTCGTACTCTTAAGAACTATTAAATTAGATGCACCTACAATGTGCGTAGTTATATTGCATGAAGAATATACATGAAAATATATTTTTGTACTAATAATTTCTCTGGCTGCAGGTGAAAATTAGCCTTGGCTAGTTTAACCGAAACAATGCATAAGTGCGGCTGATGACATTTCAATCTTTTTTAACTCCACTCGCAACAGGCTTTATTAGGCCAACCTGTTTTCATTTTTTATCCCGTAATACACATTTCTCCCTATTGTTTAACATGCAGGCTATAGGTATCATTAAGAACTGGTACCTAATTTAGTATTCGGTAAATGACAAAGCCATGTTCCATCAATGTTACCATGCAGAGATAGATTAAACTAAAGCGAGTTTGCATACAACTAGTGCATTGGTTTGAAAAAAATTGTGCACACAATTTCTGATATTACTTGCCAATAGCTTATGAACATTGCAAGCTTCATGAAGCATGAAGTGTTGTTTTCCACTGGCACAATACGTATGAGTGCTTAGCATGCTCTTAGCACAAATAACTGAACCACAGTCAACACAGCACACAATAATATTTAAAAATAGAAAAAGGTCCGGTAGCATCGTGTGAATGATTGAACTAATCATACAGTATACCTCACAAAGCCAGTATTTAATGCTGACTTATTGCTTTGTTTATTCATACAGTTTGTTGTTGTTGGTTTTTTTTAAGGGAGCCGAACCCACGCCGCGTTATCTGCCCACTGTAGACGACAAGATGGATAAATGGGGAAATGTCTATATTTGCCCAGTAACTGTTATTTTGATGACGTCACTTTAGTTACGTGGTCTTGGATCACGTCACTTCCAGTCATGTGTCCAAATACAAGATGGCCTCCTCCGTATGGGCGCTGCCATCTTAGATGGTGTCACTTCTGGTCATGCATCCAAAGAAGGCCTCTGCCATATGGGTGGAGCCATTTTCTTTTTTAAAACGGCTGCCACCATACGAGTGCCACCATTTTGGATGATATCACTTCTGCTCACGTGACCAACACCGTCTTGAATGACGTCACTTATGGTAATGTAAACTAAGATGGCCACCACCATACAGGTACGGTGATTTTGTTTTCTAACAGGGGCACCACAATACGGCTGCCGCCATTTTGATGACGTCAGTTCTGGTAACATGACCCTACGCCATCTTGGATGACATCACTTCCGGTCAGGCGAACTAAGATGGTTACCACCATATGGATGTACCATCGTGGATGAGGTCACTTTCGATCACGTGACCCTGTAGAATGCAGATCGACCATTAACGAATTTTCAACGTTAAAATTTATCTCCTAAACCATCGATTTTAGAGCATAATGGTTTTCCACCACCCCTAAACCCCCTCCCAAATAAAATCTTCTTCATCGACTCTCATCCCATAGCTCCCAGCCGTAATTTAGGGTTAATAACCCAATCCCTTTTCGGTTAGAAAACACATGGATTTTGGTGGAAAACGGACAGTTGTTTGGTAGAAAATACACGATCTAGCAATGTGCCGATTTTTGAACTTCACTGATAATTTCTCTTTCCTCTTATCAAGTAGTATTTCCACAATTTCCTGAGCGTCTCCTTATCACCAACGATGACGCTCACAAGTATTTCAGCCTATCCACCAACTAATTTGTATCAGTGTATCGGTGTATCCTCCGTTCCTCATCCGACCCTGAACTGACCGTATTCATCCGACCCCAATTCGTTGTAATCTTCTTCTTCAGACTCTCGTTCATCGGATCCGTCGGGTCCTTCTTGGAGTAGTCGGATCCCTTTTATCCTTCATATGCTCCCAAGTCGGCTGGATAACGTGTACATATTTGCAGCCGTGGTTTGATTTCAACTTTCCATATGCGGGATCGTTGTTGTTGTATACGGCATTACTGTTTTTCAGAATCAAGGTGTATTAAGCCAATTCGACTGGTTCATGCGTTCTGTACTGCAAGTCTTTTGGGGTTAGCAAACTCCACAGCTGATTCCGTCCTGATTTTAGATTGTACATGTTAGATATGTTTAACTATATCGCATTGAAACAACATGTAGGAAACATTAAGGCGTGAATGAGGACGTGGTGAGAGCATCCAAAGATAAACGTGGAACATATCAAAGAGTTTTTATTTATGTTTGCACGTTCCCATTGCTATTTACATTATGTTATTGTACGTTTTACGATATGTTTAGCAAGTGATCAGTGGACTGGTGCGATGGTGACGCTTCAGGTTACGTAAGCTGGGGATAATAATGACATGTGGGGAGAGAAATACGTGTGGATATTGTCACAACATGTCACATCAAGTGTAGATATCTTGTAAACATAGCGTAGGGCGAGGCCCATGAGGAGAAGCTCCATGAGTTTACCAGAACGTAGAATTTACATTGGAGAATTTACATACGCTAATGGAAGCTGCCACCAAATTTACTTAGAATTTACAAGTGTTTTGGTAGAATTTACACATCCCGGTTTCTACGTTTCACACGTTGCATACATTGGTAGTATACACAAAGTATAATTTGGTAGAAATTACACGCCTTGACAGAGAGTGAGGGCATGTGGGGGGAGAGAGATCCTATGGGGTGGGGTCTGCGAGGCCACCTTCTAAGAAAAGTCGTCCTCATATCATATAATTTACGTGAAATTTGGTAGATTTAACATACCCCTAATATTTTTTTAATCGCTATTATTTCGTGGCATTTCACACGAAGTTTGGTAACATTTACACACCAATGTTCTTTAAAGACAACCTGAAACATAGCTGCCACATTCCCAAATCATGTATATTGTATGAAAAAATACTGTCCGTCTAATTTCTACCAAATAAATCGCAGTGTATTTTTTTTACTAAAATCCGTGTGTTTTCTACCCCAAAAAGGAGTTGGGTTATTATCCAAAAATTGGGGGTGGCGGGTTATGTACTCGTAGGGATTTTGGATGCTGGGGGATGAGGAATATTTTATTTGGAGGACGTGGAAACCATTTAGCTCTAAAGTCGATGGTTTAGGAGATATGACGGTTTTACAGGCTCATCGTCGAAAAGTTCGTTGACGGTCCATCTTTTCCTCCTAGATGGTCACGGGACCGAAAGTGATGTCATCCAAGATGGCGACATCCATACGGTATATAGCAGGCATGTTGGGTCACGTGACCGGAACTTACGTCATCCAAGATGGGCATACCAATATGGTGGTAACCATCTTGGGTCAGGTAACCGGAAGTGGCGGCCATATTGGAAAACAAAAGGGCTCCACCCTTTTGGTGGTGGCCATTTTGAATAACTTGTCAGGAGGTGACATCATCCAAGATAGTGGCACCCATATGAAGGTAGCCATTTTATATTTGGTCACACGACCATAAGCGACGTCATTCAAGAACACGGGACTGGAATCACATCAACAAAATGTTCGTTTCTGGGCGAAAATAGATATTTTCCCTTACTGGGATAATTTATCCGGAGAAATCTAAGCGGAAAACCAGGGTCTTTGACATGTCACAATCGACACGAGCATGAGACGCCAAGAAAACAACAAACAACAGTACAACAACGCAGTATCGCCCATATCCCACAACAGTTTGTGATTGTATATGGCACGTAAAATGTTAACAAAAAAGTTATCAGAAATAGTACTGAACATGCTATCAATTCAGCTGCAGAAAAACAGTATGGAACTTTGTGCGACAGTGCCAACAGTTCATGAATGCTGCAAGTTTTTCTCCACTGGCACAACACTGTCATTTATACTGTTATCGGGGTGTTAAATTTTATGAAAGCTTGGCATGCTAGGCTGGCACAAAGAAATATTATTGAAATAACCAGCCAGCATGGAAAACAATTAATGCATCTAAATGCCCTTTTGCGTAATATCCAGGCCGGCTAAAACAATGGCTAAACAATGAAAAATGCATTGTTATTACGGATGTACTTTCATTCAAAAGCAGAAACACTGCAGGGATTCGCAGATACGAATGCCCCCAATTTTTAATAGGTTCACTAGCCATTACGGACACAAATGCCCGAAGGCCTACCATTTTATTAAAGGGTAAATAATTACAGGTTTATTTGGTGAAATGGGAGCAATTTTCAAGACGAATTGCGTCACTCTCACTGATGGACAGATAAACGTCACGAGGTAGCTCGCACTGCCTATCGTTGTGCAAACAGGAATAGAGTGAAATGAATACGGAGGCAAACACTTTTCGAGCCCATTTGGCTTTCCGTCATGGGGAACCAGCCAACGATCGAAAATCATGTTAATTCGTTCAACAAAGCCCGCGGACGCTAACATGCATTTGTACATTGTTGTATGAAAGCCCGCAGTTTTCGGTCATTATCCTATGCATGAGTAAGACAAGCCCAGTAGCGCATAATCGTGTGTAATATGTTAACATATAAATACGCAGCAACATTACTTCATTCACATCCTATCAATATAGCTGTGGGAAAACAGAACTAAACTATGAATCATACAAAACAGGGATGCATCCGGATTAATAAAGTGACTCCAAAACCAAGGTAAATGGGCCGATAGCTACACTTTCAACATCATACTAAAACTTGGTAACAAGCCAGAATCGTTCAACTGGACTCTGTGAGAGTGGAACGTATGTAATAGTAATCAATAGTAATTTAGGCAGTTGTTTAATGCAGCATGCAGGAAGAATTACAAATACCCGTGAAACTGACCAATCTGAGGAAAATGTTATTTCTTATATCATTTATGTTAACTGTTTAAGCACATGTATGGTTCTAACTGTAGGCAGCATTAATTATGAAAAATTGTTTATGAATACTTATCGTACGGTCCCTAACTTTCTCAATGCTAAAAACGTGCCGTGATATATCCCATATCACCACACTAAACTGTAGCAATATGGGATATCACCACACTAAACTGTGGCGATATGGGATATATCAGCACACTAAAGTGTGGCGATATGGAAGCCATGCTCAGGGAAGTGGCGATACGACATTGCTAACACTTTCAAAAGGAAGAATTCCTTAATAAAATCATGCGAGAATTAATTTTATTTTTTTAATGTTAACCTACGTTCCTTGTTTGAAAAATAATTGAAACCCGTGCTTTTTTTATTAAGCAACAACTTAAGATGAAAGCTAATTAATTCTCACATGGTTTTATTAAAGAGTTCTACATTTCAAAATCTAGACAAGAAAATTAAATACTTTAAATGCTTACTACTCCCCCCCCCCAAAAAAAAACAGCTGGCAACTGTAAATCACAATCTAACGTGAAACTGCATCGGACTTTCGAAAACACCAACTGACATAACGTATACGAAATATGCATGAAATTTCATCGTTAAAATTAAGCGTTACGCTATTTCCCTCCACTTCCTCTATCTTCGAAAATAACACCCACAATGTCCCTAACCACCCACTTAGTTCACAAAAATGCGTTACCGCTGAATTGTCCGTGAAATGTTCCCAGTGACCAAAGCTGAAGATGCAAACCGAATCTTTTCTTGTGCGTTATTAAGTTTAAAACGTCTTCGCTGTCGTTCAAACCTTCGTTTTTCATCAGAGAATGACTTAAACGCGAAGTCTCCACTCAGAAAGCACATTGTGCAAATTAAAGAAAGACGTAAAGACGTAAATTACGTAAAATGAGAGAATTAAAAAAAATGTTAAAAACCTTTTAGGTTAACCTAGGGTTAATTTTTCATGATGAAATTTCCGTAATGTGCAACAAGATAATAGACATCAGACCAAAGACTTTAAAAAAAACGCCTATCTCCTAAAACTTTTTTTAAAAGAAAATTTCTCCCTCTAGACACACACCCCTGCTCATTCCCCCCTCTCGCTCAAATGGTATCGGCCGCAAACCTGACTGCATCAAAACAAAATTATGCAAACGTGACGACACAAAATTTGTATAAACAACAGACCTTCTAATTCATTTGCGAATGCATACTTTCCATTTACCCCAAATTTTGTTTTTAATTTCGAAAGTTAGGGACCGTACGATAAATTAGTTATAGTACCCGTGGCGAAATGTATGGGATTTATGATCCGATGGGCGATAACCCTTACATGGCCAACCAATCTGCCCGAACTACGTCGCGATGCTTGAGGTAATTCTCGCGGATTGGCCATGTTCGGGATATCCCCCATCAGGTGATAAATCCCATACAGTTCGTCAGGGGTACTATAACTATTACATAACATATCATCATTAAGACATTTGTGTCGCTTTTATGGTACTTACATATTCTAGATTTGGCACAACTTTTTTTTAGTGAAGATTAGTTAGGTTGTCAAAATGATGGTACTTCAGGGTACGGGCGAAGTCCCAACCTTTATATGTGTTGTAAAAATATATAAAACACGTTGTGTACCCTGAACATTGCACAACTAATTTGCGTTATGTGAACACGTTTTGATGGGGTTCTGGCCGCTAGACCCGATGCTTGAAATATACGAATTAATAATGACTAACAGTCATACTTAGTAAAAGTTTGAGCTCTGACAAGTCTGGTTCCCCAGTAGAAGAGTGGTGATCATTAGGCTCGTCTCATGGCTTCCAGTAAATTACTCAATTTTGATTTTTTCGAGTTTTTTTATTCGCGCTACTACTACACCTGTCAGCAGTTTAGTTATTCCACATATTTCTTCCTATCTTTAGGTTTGCATTAATTTCATGCTGGTTGTTTATTTAAAATCCTATCTGTGGTTGTGCAACTTGAGGAACCGTTTTCGAACACACGTAAACTAATACTGTAGATTTGAGTAAAAAAGTGTATAACATTAATTGAGCACTTTGTCACTTTTAGGCCGGGCTTGGTTTAAAAATACTATTACGTAATGATAGAACGCGTATGTTGAGCGTGGACGAAGCGAAGGTAAGGAATATATGTTGTTTTAAACACAATTATGTGAAATGTAGCTGGTGTTACGTTGAACATGTGCACCAGGTTGCGTAAAGCTACGTATGTTAATGTTAACTGTGTTTGGCATTATTGTTTGAGCAGTTTTACTTATACGCATTGTCAGAGTGCTACATATGTGATGTGTGTAGGCAAAGTGATATGTTTTACTGCCAAAAATCATGTAATATTATTACTATTCCCTTATGAATTCAGTAACTACTGTTATGAAATTTGTACATAGATCAGAACTACATAAGATCTCGAACCAGTATTTCAGTCATTTTTCGTTGTGACTGAAATACTAACATTTCACGAAAAGTTAATGACATTTTTAGTATAGGATAGAACCATTAATTATCGAGCCATAACTCTCAAGGCTGTTTAAAATGCTTTAAATTTCACGAACTCAAGAGCTGCTTTAATGATATTTTCAGTATAGGGCAGATCTATAAAATATCGAGCCAATAACTTTCAAGACTGTTTAAAATTATTTAAATTTTTCGAACCGAAGAGCTGCTTTAATAAAATTTTCAGTATAAGGAAAAACTTAACATAGAGCCAATAACTCTCAAGGCTGTTTAGAATTATTTAAATTTCACGAATTCAAGAGCTGCAAGCTAATAACTCTCAAGGCTGTTTAGAATTATTTAAATTTCACGAATTCAAGAGCTGCAT
>JAHWFP010048578.1:0-13228 GCA_023313725.1 Lithobius niger | reverse complement strand
TCGCGAACCTTCATTTCACCATCGACGATGAGTTCTTCACAAATATGACACAAGTTTTTGTTTCGAAAGTGAATTTTGTCAAATTCTGTCATTACTAACGGTTTTGGTTGTTTTAACAAAGCTCTCGTTTTTACATACTCAGCTTCGATGGCTAAGAGAAAGCGTGACACGCAATCAGAACCTCTATACAGTTCGCTAGATATCACCTCTCCTAAACAATCAATCATAACATAACAATAACCACAAGGTTCGTGTAAGTGATATTCGTACGTGTAGGAATTCTCATCATTAGGTTTACATCCTTGTATAGGAGTTAATATCGACTCAAAGTCTGCGTAAACCACAAATGGGACAGCCAACTGATTCGCAAAATTGTTGAACTTCATAATATTCTCCCCAGGTTCTGGCATAACAATTCTTTGCGGTTTATGTTCTTTACAATATATTTCATGTTCGTATAATCTATCTCGTTTGTGTTGAGGACACAAACAGTATGCACAAGTATAGCTATTGAAAACATTGTCCGATATCAATCGATTGAAATTCTTAATAAAACAATAGTGATTGTCTTCTAACAATAACAACCTTACTATTTCGTCTCCATTCCTATCGCTAATGTAGAGTGGATAAACCTCTTTGTCAGAATAACCGTAAACGTTAATCTTTAAATCGTTTAAAATTTCAAATTTACGAACATAATCTAATGATACTGGATAAGAGATACCGTCTACACGTATAGTATGTAACAAATGCTTGTAATTGCTCACCCTATTAGGATTACCTGTAGTAGGATGTAAAGCGGCTAATATGGAATATTCAAAACATTTTAAATCATTACATTTGACATTAACTATCGCCTTTTTATGAGCAAGAAAAGAATCTAACGGTTTGTAACAACCTCCAGCTAAGGGTTGATATCTCGCAAAATGAAGATCCAATGCTAGAATATTCCATAAAACCCAGCCAGAACCTTCCTTTTGGTAATGTTCTAAACGTCTTAACAAGTCCAAGTAAACCTCTTTTAAAATATCTTCAATTTGATTAATACGTAACACTGTGTACGGTTTTGTACATAAATAAATGGAAATTACTTTCGAAGGAGGTTTGTGTAGTTCGAGCTTGACACTCGTCACAAGTTTAACTTGACGAAGGCTGTTACACACTTCTTCAACTAAAGAATACAACTGCTCGTGTAAACTAAACAAAAATAATTCCAAATTTGGATGAAGAGTTTCGTCGTCCGGAAACACATAACTAAATCTTGAAATATAATTCCGAAAAGAGCTTCTGGTCTTCTTGAACGAAGAGATTGTTTCACTGAGATGAATATCTGCTCTGTTCGGCACAACATGAGAATGATGACGGTGACGGTTCAATTCAATTCTTGAAACAAACCCTTCGTTACACTGACTGCAAACGTTTTGAGGAGCTGTAGGTGATGGAACATGAGCGCGTATCTGGTGAAGAAGAAGTGTGCGACGGTTTTCGAAACGTCGACCGCAAACAACACAGTTTGCATCGGCATCGGCTGGGTGACAATTGTGCAGATGTCGCAGAAGACTGCTTTTGTGACTATACTTCGAACCACACGACTGACAAACAAACATCCTCACACGTTGAGAGCATCCAGACTTATGCACATCGAATCGACTGGTGACAAGTCTTCAGCTGATTGTGGAGGCGTTGCCCTCAAATAACCTTGTGGCATCTGTAAAAAAAAAAAATCATGTTACGAAATCGTAAAGTTAGAAAACTAGAACACGAAAAAAAAAAAACAATAAATTAAAAAAAATTACACACTTTGTCAGTCGTGTAGGGCGGTGTAACTCTATTTGTATGAGGTGATGCAAATAAAGGTGTGTCTGCTTCGATGACGGTAAAACGTCGTAGGAAGGCTACATCTTCTGGAGGTTGACATCTACTAACAATTATCACCTTGCCTTTAAATAATATCTTTTGTTTTCCAATATTGAAAGCTCTGTTATCTACCAAACGATATAGGGTCAAAATGGAAGACTCAAGGAGTTCTGAAGAACAATCTGGAATGTAGATGTAGCGATCGTCATGTCTTACACCTGTAAAAGATGCATTTGTCATGACGTAACCCAATTCGCAAATGTCTGGTAGTACCACTTCAACGAGTAATGTTTTACCAATTCCACTCGAACCGTAAATGTAAACACCTTTGACTTCTCTGTCTTGCAAGGCGTTTGTTGCAAGTGCGCTCCACAAAGGTGTTGGTTCTTTTAAGAACTCTGTTTTCAACATTTCATTCTCTATCCTATTTAGAGTAATTTTTCGTGTCGTGTGATAACTTTCGTAGTAAGTTTTAATTCTGTCGTGTAACTCAAAATTGTTCAGAACAAATGGGTCGTGTAGGCTACATCCGAGAATTAAGGCGAAAGGATCAATCGTTGTTATATATTTTTTAAACATTCCAGCTTGAGAACGAGTAATGATCTCCATAGTTAGCTCTTTGTCGATTAAACCACCATCATCTTTAAAGCCAGCTTGCACCCCCTCGATAAAACTTTTGATTGCTTCCATTTTACACTCCACTAAAATCCTGACCAAGTGTCCTGCTAGGACGGTTTCGATGCCTATGCAAAGCATTTTCAACCTTATCATTTGCAACATGTTGTGGTATAGTGTTCTTTTCACAATATCAATTCCCTCATCGTCAGTCCCCTCCAGGCGAAATTTTATGAAACAGTGCGGCATTCTAGAAAGAATAAAGAAAATATTAAGACAATGTTGTATAATCACATTTTAAGTTTATTAATACATTTTACAAAATTGTACACATAACGTTCACGGAAAGCTGTTTTCTTTAATTTGTTAACAATGTAATCGGGAGTAAATCCCTTGGTTCTCATAATTATATAAAAAATACAATAATGTCCATAGGTAGAAGATGTTGGGGATTGAATTTGAAACTTGTTGCGCCAAATCTTCTTTCCATTCCAATCACTCAAATACTGTCGAATGTGGTAATTGTTTTCTAAGTTGAAGCCAAAAGAGTCAAAAAACTCAGAAGTCTTAATTCCATTCTTCATTTTATGCAATCCGATGACAGACCAATGGCTTCCCGACGACGTGCACGTGTCATGATTAACGACTAGAAAGGATTCTTTTCTATTAATTACAACAGGTAAGTGGTTTGCGGGATATGTTCCCAGGAAATTTGGACATCTACTTCTCAAGATGTCATTGATCTGCTTCGTGTTCATCCTTCCAGGAAAACTTCACGATCAAAAGTAACTTCTAAAACCTTCGGTATCTCGTAATAAATCAAAACGTTAGTCGCTTTTGCGAGAGCAGCATCAAATCTAAGTTCTATTCTGACAACACCTTGTCTGTTGAGTGAAACGTGAGAGCTTGAATTTCCGGCGCAACCATCCGGAGTCAGATCATAAGCAAACATGCAATGTTTTGTAGCAAAATCTGTAATCTTGATGCAATTACCTACGTTTTGAAATGATGTGTCTAATCCGTGAAATAAATTCATGTAGGCTCGGGTGTAGGTCATGGAACTAAAGTCAGGTTGTAGTGGTTTGTCTATTTGTTCCCCGTCTACAGTGAGCGATAAGTAGTTCAAACCGTGATTTTCAAATATCCAAGGATCTTTTTTATAAACACCCGTGTACGTTTCGTTGTCAACAAAACAAATCAAAACAAAAGACGGCACCTGTCCTTGAAAAACGTTGTCAATAAATGCCGAAGTCATTCCGCTAGAGACAGTTTGTATTTTAATATCACTGCGAACAAAAGAATATTTTGCGCTATTTTCTTGTAGTGTTGTCATGTGAGATGCTAGAATGGATGGGGAAGGTCTAACCTTTTTTACAAACAAAGCAGCTGCTTCGATTTGTATTTTTGGTTTCAAAGTAGCAGCAGCGGCATTGGACAACTTAAGCGAAAATTCAGGCTTTGATAAAACGAAACGAAACTTTACATTAACATTGCTCAATAAAAGTTTCGACAAGTTGCAGGCTTCAGTATGAATTCGCCCCATTAACTCTATACTTTTAGAATTTGCGATAGCAGTTTTCCTGTTATCTGCAGTATTCCACATAGCAGCTCCCAACTGACAGTCTTTAGCTGCATTAGAGTAACTGAGCAACGTTTGCAGATAAGCTTTATATCGATAGATGTCGCTACCTCCAGAAATCAGCTTCCCGTTGAAATAACAGTCCACTTGTGAAAAAAGAGATTGTAGAAATAGGTTAGTAGGCGTTATGAAAGCGCTCAATGCATCAGTAAGATCTTCTCCAGTGGCGCTTACAACTTTCAGTTTTAAATAAATACATGTTTGCGCCAAGTCCAAATAGTCTGCTGTTCCGTCAATCTGAAATTCTATAGTTGAACTAGGCGTTGCAATAGGGCGGTATTCGACATACTGATTGCGTTCTATAGACACTTGTGTTGGTGGAACTTCAAATATGTCCAATTCTGATTTCAAACACTCACAAGATGTAGGATGAATGAAAGACATTTTTGTTAAAAAATGCTATCTCGAATCACTTTCTTATTTTTCTTCTTCTTTTTAGCTACTGTAACTGTTCGTCGTCTCTTACTAGTATTCCTCTTGGGAGAGTTGCGTCTTCTCTTGCGTCCACTACCAGATTGACTGAACCTAGCCTTAACATCGCCAAATATTTGTTCACCAGTCTCCTGTAATCTATCCTTTGCACTCTGTTTAAAATTTTTACCGGCAATTAAATCTTGTGCGATATTACTTCCGGTTCCTAAAGCTTTGCGTCCTAAATAGCTGCCGACTGAACGAACGAAAGGCATAGCATATTTAGATATACTAGAAAAAAGGTTAGCAAGGCCATGACCGGCCTGGAATCTTGCTCCTGAATAAACGTTTAAACCACCTGCTTGTCTTCGATAGTGAGCTGTATAAGGGCAACAGGAAGCCATTGTTTCGTTCACGACCTTTTCCGTCTGATGTGCAAAGTGACAATGGTGTGGCCTTGGGAAGAGAACGGTATTATATCCCCATAGGCGTCGCAAAATTTAATTTCTATTGTTTGCACGTTATGTTGTAACAGCGAATAATAATGGGGAGAAGTAAAAATAACGGACTGACTCGTGCCTGACTCTCCTATAACGTTAGTTATTCTTAACAATTGGGAGTAACTGTTGCCAACAGGTCTCGGATTTATTAGATTTGTATAAACCCAAATATAATCTGGAAGGTTGTTGTTGTCGTGAGGCGAAGGATTAACTGCTGTGACGGTTAATTCAGCTCGAGTTTTATAAGAGATGCTTTTATCTAAAACAACTACAACACCCCCCATTGTTGCGAGACTTCCATCATCGCGATAGGGGTAAAGTGGCAATTGATTTGGTTCAAAACCTAACCTGCGAGCCATACGGTTTCCCATTAATAATCGAATGTACAGATTAGTAGTTGGTCTTATGTCATTATGAATGACGTAACGTTTTATACTGCTATTGTAACTAATTTTAGGTCTTTTTCTCTTTTCGTAATCTGCATCATGAAAAGGATGTTCCTTTCCTTTATAATCTTCAAATTTTGATCTCCTAAACTCTGCTATTTCCTTATTTATTGCTTCTACGAGGTCACTAGTTGTGTCATAGCTGATACCACCGCTGGTGCATTTTAGTTTGTATTCAATGGCTGTAGGCGTCATTATATCTAAATTTAAAACATTTAAGATTACATCGTCCTCGCCAGCTCTCATTACGAACGGTTTATAGTCCATTCTTAAAGGAAACTGCATCTCTACTAAGGCAACCTCGTATTCGTTTGAAAGATGAAGCATTTCTGGCAGATAATTTTTGTAATGAGCCAACGTGTTATCAGGATAGACATCAAAACTACCATTAGAGGGAAGTGTTATGTAGAGATTATCAAGTAGGTCCATCTTGAACGATATCTGTCACCCAACTATTAAATTGCGGACCCCACCCTGCCCATTTAACGTAAAAATTAGTCACACCTGCTACTTTTTTTTTTCTCAACACACGTTCTATTCTGTAAACATTGTCTAGTTTTACAATAGCTTGCAGTTCCTGGCTGTAAAAAGTCCCTTTTATGGGTTCAGATTGGTAGTCCTTTATCGTGTAAACAGGTGTTTTGTAACGTTTATTTTTAATTTTACTGGCTATTGTAAAAGTTTCCCTAGTCCACTTTGGAATGTACCCAGGTGTAAAGACGTGTCTGATTTTTGGTATGCGCACTAACTGACCTACCTTCAAATCATTCCCACCACCATACAAATTTTTATAAGCTTCGCGTTCCTTTTTTCTAGTTGTAATTTCGGAAGGTCTAAACTTAATGCTACGATGAACAGAATTATTGTAAGAATTTACAATCTTATCTAAAACATCTACATAATTATATGTACCTGTATATGTAAACCAACGAAATATACGACTTTTCACCGTTTTTATTGTTCTTTCGGCGATTCCTGCTTTAATTGAGCGATTATAGGTGTGGTACCATTTAATATTAAGAGAGAGAAGTAACGTTCTGACAGCTGCTGAGCAGTATTCTAAACCTTCGTCAGAATGAAGGTACTCTGGTTTTTTATCTTTGAACAGTTTCTTTAAACCGGAAACCATAGCAGTTGCTGATTTGTTTTTTAAAGGAACACCTCTGAGATATTTAGTTAACACATCAATTGCAATCAAAACGTATTGAAAATTGTTATTGAAAGGAGCATATTTCTTTAAGTCAATGAGGTCTGACTGCCATATTTGATCTTTTCGATAAGCTATGAAAGGGTTACGCGTAAACTTGTGTCTAATGTCTTTATGCAAAGTGTAAGCATCTTGAGATTTTAAGAATTCGTCTACCTGCTTTCTACTAAAGCCATATTTTTTAGCTTCACCATACAACCTCTCTTTACCCCCTAATGACCCTGGAGAATTCGGGTCAAAGTAGATTTCTTTTAAAGTCGTCATAATCAGAAGTATTGACTATCATCAAACCACCCCAAATCTTTCTCAACTGGTTTCTTTGGTTTTGTATACTTTCTTCTTCGCGTTGCTACGCGACCTAATAAAGTATTAAGAGATTGCCAGCCTGGTAGTTTATTAGCAACACGTTTTGCATGCTTTGTGCGCGAGAACAAGCCATGCACTAAATCGGCGACATTCGAATTTTTAATAGGTCGTCCTTGAAATAATAACTCACCCCTTTCGTTCCAAGAAATGTCACCTTCTGCCAAACGTTCGGCTACAACCGATCTATAATTAATAGGAACCGTTTCTACCAATTCGTCAATGCTTGGTTTTCCGGCCGATGCACCATCTTCACTGTCGCTAGCCTCAGTCTGCTGTGGTGTTGATTGAGAAGTTGCAACCGTTTTTAAAGTTGTTGTTGACGGATTTAAAGTGCTAGTGCTACTAAAACTAACTTGTAAAGGTTCCTTTACTTTAGCTTGTTCACGATAATTCAAGTAGCGCTGTAATATTTGTTGATACAACACAACCTTCTGATGGTCGTCAACATTATCTTGCTCTAAAATACTTTTCATTTGTTGGTCTAAATCACTGAGAGGTTTTTCAAAGGGCCTAACGCCGGGATAGTTAGTTAACATCATTTTTTTATACATTGTTAGCGTGAAAAAATACTACCCAATAAACTGATTACTGGAGGGATCAATGCACCAAGAAAACCTTCACCTTTTTGATTTAGGGTTTTTACTTTTTTTTTCCTGCTCACACGTTTCGTAGCTAACAACTTTAAAATACTTTTATATTTTCTTAACCTATTTTTTTGGTTGATACTTAAAGGTATTTTACCTCGTAACACATTCAGACAGCAGCTATTTAAAACATCAAGCACAGTAGGACATTGAGTAAGTAGGGTTTTTTTCACGGAGCGGTGAACCTTGTGCGATGCTAACAGCTCGAGGAGAGGTATGCACTGTTTAACTTTGTTCTTCTTCATTGTTTTATATAGACAATTGGTTGTTGCGATAAGATACAACTACGGTAGCGAAGAGAAGGATCCGTCGTTGCGTGAAGGTCTAACAGCAAATGAGTGAATGGGTTACGAGTTGCGTCATTATATACCGCACACAAGAAATTGGCACAACCTAATTGCGTCCCCAAACATTTCACTTGTGACAAATTACGTGGACTTTGTATCAATACAATATAAGTCGAGCAGACAGAAATGGTTCTCAAATTTTTATGAAACATATTTTGAACCGGTAAAATACAAAATAAATTTTTGTGATGAAAGTATTTCACAAAAATATCAGTTATCAAGCATTTTTGACTTGTTAAGTCACACATTTTATCGTCGATTAAAACAATAGTGGCTTGGTTGCAGTCAATAGCTTCTATCAGTGCATGATCCACTGTTTGAGAGAATACTAACGGTATGGAGCAATTCTGTTTCAAGCGGTCGTAGGCTTTTTGCCAAATATCATATATTACGAGACATTGGGTAGGTTTTGGAGAAATTAAGTCACAACTATTTAAAATAAGATCAACCGCAAATTCCGTTTTCCCCGAATTAGGCTGTCCTGCAACGACCATAGCAGCTGGAAGACGCAACCTACAATCAACGCACTCCATTCTTAAAATAACAACAAAATAACAATTTAACAGTATTTTATAATATTTTTAATCTGCACGCATTTTACGGTACCAATTCAAATATGCAATGATAAAAGGGAACTGAGCAGAATATTCAAACAGAAAAGAATCAAATTTAAAGTCAGTATGCAAATATGTTTCACACCATCTAATGAGACGCATCTCGAAACACAAATAATTCAGTTCCTTAGGTTGCAATAGTTCGAGCATTTCAGGATCTTTTTTACACATTTTCGTAATCCATCGCTTTCGACTTGTTTCACTGATGAGTGCACGCACAGTATAGTCTGTAGAGAGTTCAGTCAGTTTCAACAAATTCAACACTTTCTCTCGCGATGTTGCACTCTTGAAACGCAAATAAAGCCACAAATGCTCCCCAAGCTGCGATTCGGCATGTGACACTAACTCATATTCGCCACTAAAAAGTGTCATTGTTGTAAAAGATTGTCCTCTCGCTAGCAAATTGTTGGATACGAAACATACTATTCCATAAGCTTCGCACGTAGCTTTTTCTGTAAGATTCATCCTACTCTCACAACAGTCTGAAGGCAACTGAATTATTTCGTTTTAAAAATGTTTAAAACACAATAAAAAATAAAAAAAAAACTCACCCGATAACGTGTATCAACATTTTTATGTCATTATTTAACCTTTGTTCTCCATCTCAGATTTCAATTTCGTCACCATGACGTCGACAGCAGGTGCTAATGACCTCAACGTGGAAAATGAGCTTGAATTTAAATTATATTGTTTCCCATCTTCACGTTGGAAAACAATGTATTTCCGGTTGTTTTCGATCTGAGGATAGATCAGTATTTGGCCTTGATCTAGTTCTACGTGCATGTCTCCATCGACCACGTTTGTTTGAATAATGTCAAAATTATCTTTGAACATTTTCCATTGTTGCAGCGACAATGGAATACCGTTTTTGGAAAGAAAAAACCTCGACGTTGCTCTAGTGTAGTCTCTTAAATGAATAAGGATATTTTCTGCGTATATGCCAACATTCAGAAAAGCGTGGTCGGTGACACTTAATGGGAGAGACATTGTTGGCAAAAGTATGGAAGCCATTTTACTAATAAAAAAAAAAAAGAGAGAACAAAGTCACATTAGTCTTTATTCTCTTTTTTAAAATCTATCTAATAACATGTAAAAAAAACAATTGTAAACTTACCTGATTTCAAGTTGAAGACTTGTCTGACACTTTGAACACAAGTTAAACTCTTGAAGACGTGTGAAGCTCTCTTGAAAAGCTTTCCCTTTTTATATGAAACCTTTAATCTCTTAAAATCGTGAAATGGCAATAACCGTTTTTGAATGTCATGATCCGACTACGCGACATTTTTCAAGTGAACAGGTTGGTGACCTGACTAAAAACTAACATCATGCTTATTTTCGAGGTGTTTGTCCCCGAAAACTGAAATTAGAGATGCGATTGAAAGATCGTTCATCTCCACAGCCTCTTCCTAGTGTCGAACAAGAAAAAAAATAAAATCGAGATTAAAATGAGTGACGTTGCATTCCACTGGGGAAAGATTTCATCACATCACAACTGCCATTGGAAGAGCACCCGACACCATCGAGAGAAAAGTAAGTATTCTTTGCACACATTTTATTTAAAGATGTTTATTATTTAATTTCTACATATAGGAAAAAATTACTACTCTACAAATGAATAATAAATATCAGCTTTTACAATGCTGTGAAAACCATTTGGTTTTCTGAAAAATGTTGGGATTTCATCAACGTTAAAAACCTCTAACCTCTTCCCTTCCTCAACTAAAATTGGCTCACTCAATTTTAGAGTTGCGAAACGTTCAAAAGCTTGTTTTTCTAGCATCATTTCACGGTCACCAAGCATCAATTTAACGAGGAAGTTGGTTCTGGGATCTTCAGAAAATACAATCACTTCCTCTACAGCAATTTTCTTCGTTGTAAAAAAATCATTTTTCCAGCGTTTATTAGCTAAGGCTGGTGTAGTGTTTGTAAAAGTTATTGTTTGCAAATTCTTGGTTTTTTGAGCGTCGACATAACGTTTTGTACAAACATCATTTTCGTCATTTGGATCAGATACGTTAACAATACGTTTCTGATTAGCGTTAAAACAGTTCTGATTCGAATTTAATGGAAGGAAATTCTCACGTGCGTAGCTTAGATTGACAGCATCACCTTCATAAACAGGTGTTCCTAAATTAGCAATGCGTTGCCCCTTCACGTTATAATCCATATTTTCTTCTGGATCCGGTCGTAAGTAGTCACTTGCTTGAAAAGCTTGAAAAGTATACTTTTGTTCGTGTAAAATATCTTCCTGTGCGTCTAAACGATTGTTCAATTGTTCCTTTAGTCGTCTTAAAGCGGCGTAATATTCTTCAGAATTTTCGTTAATCGCCTCATTACAAACAGTAACTGTTTGATTTGACAGTTTTTGAACGAGATCGCTCAACTCGCTGACAGTCTGCTCAATGTCAACATTTTCTAAACTTGTAACTTCTTGTTGATCCATTTTCCCGTCCTTGAACTGAACTTGACGACTCATTTCCACGAACAACAAACAACGAATGAGCTTGTCTCAACTCCGGAAAGAGTTTTAAATCATTTTCCTGATCACGTGATTCTTTTTTTTTTTATAGATGCCAAACATGTACACAAACCCAGAAACGGGAGAAAATGAGCTGTAAGTAATATAAGATGAAAACTTTTAAATAACATTTTTAAAATCCCTTTTTAAACAAAAACGATTTTCCTTCCTTTTTTAGCATACCGATGGTGTCTGCGTTATTAGACAATTTGAGACGATTGATGCGGGTAGCAATAGAAAAGTAAGCTACACCAGATTTAAAAACATTCTTTAAAAAGTATTGTTCTATTCGCTAATTCTTCGACTTCTTTACAGCGAAAAAAAAAGAAAAAGAGATGGAGATGATGAAGATGGGCCGGAGGCAAAAAAAAGAAAATTAATGTAAAAAAAAAAAAAAAATTTAAATAAATGTAAAGAAAACGTCTACTTTCGTATCTTTTAAATATTCTTTCACATACGTACTATTAGAAACCACAATAGCTTGACCAGGTTCGATAAGTATCTCTGTCTTTGGAATTTCTTCCATTGTTTTCACGTAACTAGGTTTGTGGAACGTAAATGGATTCCTTCCAAAATCCACTCTAACCATTAAATCGACATTTTCTTTTTCACAAAACAAGGAAATTCTCGTCAGCTTTGCTTTTCGTGTCATAACAAAACTAGCATCTCGAGCAAAAACAAACCAGGGTTGATTAAGTTGGGCATTAAAATTGAATGACACAAATAAATTATTTGTGAAATCGACATATTGTTTATTAGCTGCATCGTTAGATTCAGTAGGTTGTGAGAGGTTCTTTATCATTTTGTTTTTGGAGTCGAAGGCGTTACGTTGACTATTTAATGAAAGACAATTTTGCTTGCACCACGATAAGGTGGTGACGTCACTAGAGTGGAGAGCCGGAGCCACATTCGTTATTCGTTTACCGTTAGCTAAATACTGAGGATCACCGCTTGAATCCGTCTGTAGTGCACGTCTTTTTAAGTTTGTAACTTCTTCTTCCAGTAAGCTATTACTAAGCGAAGCCTCCATTATTCTCGTTTCAAAAGTATTTTCAAGTTCATTCTTGGTATCCAGAACATACTGTCTTATCTCCCCGCTCGTATTGCCAACCATATCAAATAGCAGGTTTATGACCGAGGTTGTGAATGAGTGTATACAGTCGCTTAACCTCGTAATTGCCGTCTCATTAAGACGGGCATTAAGTGCACGGTCTGACATTTTTGAAGCGAATGAACTCTGAGTTGGGAGGCGCAACTTTAGTATCAGCGAGAAATTTTTATTTTTATTTTTGTTTAGCACTATCGATTTACACTACAGAACGCTGTTTGTTTTCTTTTTTTTTAATTCATAACTTTCGCTGCTATCTCGACCTTCACAACTAAGCAGCTCTTGGGATGCTACTGTTTGTACGGGAGTAGAATCTTTAGCATATAACATTGACAAAAAATTTCTTCGAATGGCTTCTGTTGAAAGTAGAACGATTGTAGGCACAATTGATGAAACCATCATTCTTGAAAGGCAAATCACAAACCCCACATCCACTTTTTCCTTAAAACGTATGAAACAATAGAGTTCGACAGATTCACCTCCGATGCAATACGAGTCAATGGAGCAACTCTTCGCATGATAGGCTAGCGATCTTGCAAATATCTCCTTTGTAAGTCTTGTTTTGCCATATTGTATCACAAGTCCGTAAACGTGACAAGGTTTCACCTCCGTTATTTTTAAAATGCGTTCGCACGAATCAACGAAACTCGATCCTACCTTCGGGTTTAGTGCACTTGAAGGAGCATAAACGTTTCGAAGTCGTTTTTCAGATGAAGGAATGTCTTTCATCGAGGATAAATCGGTTTGTGTAGCGACATCCATGTCTAGTCGTGATCAGATTTAAATGACTATAAATAATTGCCACCAGCCTTATTCAGTTAGTTCTAATCTCCGTCGGAAGGGCGCTGCAGGCGTCGGTCACGTTACCAGCTCTCTCAACGAATCAGAGAAATATTACTTAAAAATAATCCTCCATTTTTAGTTCCAATTCCTACCGCTCGAGGGACGACCGGAAA
>JAHWFP010048577.1:0-15003 GCA_023313725.1 Lithobius niger | reverse complement strand
TGAAAAAACACCTAATATGGCGACGCTCAATATTTTGCCGCCAACAAACTAGCTATTAAGAGATTGTCTCGCCGGCGGTAATGAACTTTATTGGACCCACCTATGAAGATATGGAAGGCCTGTTACATCCCAAACTAACGGCATAGTTGGAGAAAAAGTGGAGGCCAACCTCGAATTTATAGATCAGTGGTCCACCAAACCGCAATTTTTAATACCGTGCAACAACCATGTGAAGAAGTCCATTAATGCTATTGGTGAGATATTTCTCTCTCCTAAAATTTAAAGGGTTTACAGTAACCTGAGTAGTTCTTATCACCCGGGGGTCTAGTATAGTGTTACAGCCTAACAGAGCCCCATGCTTTTTGGGTATCACATTTAAATCCGTGGGAGGGGTGGAGCGTGCATCTAGGGTCTATTGGTCGGTCCACGTGCACCTAGGATCAACATTTTCCCTCCCTTGAACGTTAGATACCCGCCTCATATCCCTGCCGCATCTACGCGTCGCCCGCCCGGGATAGCTGTTTCCTCCAGGTGACTAGTACACTTCAGCACAGAGTTGGGTCTATTGGTCGGTCCACGTGCACCTAGGATCAACATTTTTCCCCCATTGAACGCTAGATACCCGCCCCGTATCCCTGCCGCATCTGTGCGTCGCCCGCCCGGGATAACTGTTTCCTCCAGGTGACTAGTACACTTCAGCCCAGAGTTGGATCTATTGGCCGGTCCCCGTGCACCTAGGACCAACATTTTCCCCATTGAACGCTAGATACCCGCCCCATATCTCTGCCGCATCCGTGCGCCGCCCCGCCCGCGATAATTGTTTTCCCCCAGTTGCCTTCAGCCCAGAGTAGAAACTACGTAATAACTAGGAACGCGTTCTTTGGGCTGTTGAATCCCCACCCTAAAAAAAAAAAAAAGTAGAAAAGGCTCAGCTGGAAGTGCCCCCAGCATCAACTAGATTTTGCCGTAGGGCACGACGTATTGCCCTTTCCCGTTTGAAGCATTTAAACAGGGCAAGTCGCGCGAGACGGTGATCCGTTGCATATCGGCGACTAACTACAATAGAGAAAAAAGAAAGAAAAACTAAAATCACCTCGTCGCGTTCACGGGCGGCCGGCCCAGGAGGCCGTGGGTCGGCACTTTCACGGGAGTAAGTGGGGCACGGGATAGCAGGCCCACAGACCGATCTCCTGCACGAGAAGGATGTCGGAGGTATTTGGCTAATGAAAAACCAATTTTAAAATAAAAGTCAAGGTAAACTCCACAGGAGACAATTTAAAAAAAAAAAGCGCTTCAAGTTCCTAGTATACAAAACACACAACTCACGAGACGCGCTGAAGGATAAAAAAAATATCCAAGAGTTGATAGTTAGTGAGCTGTGTTCCGCAACAGCTATCCCAGAACATAATGAAGTAAGGATCTCGTCAAAAATCGGGTAAGTCTAAAATTGCTCGGGGCTATAATACGAACAATCCCGCCCCCCAACACGGTGGTCTCCCCCTACGGCCTTCAGACCTCTGAATGGCCTAGACGAAATGACAAGAACGAATGACTATTGTAAAAAGACCCAATCCGTCACGCGTTTCTGTCCATTAACGTAACGGTATATAGGCCAGAGGTCGTGAGGTTAATACTGTTATGGGCGTAGGAATGTAGTTACAACATTTATCGGCTATTAACGGTTGTCGAGAGCGTGGGACCCCTCAACTAAAAAGAAAATAATCGTTCCCCCCTATCAATTCGTCAAAACAAAAAGTGACGGGCTATATGTAAGCTGTCAGTACTGTCAAAAAATGACGCGTAGTTAACGTCTCGCGACCTAGATCTCTAGACAACCGACTTATTATACGTTAAACCTTTCGTATAAGCCCTTTAACTCGAAAAGACAAAAAAAGGGGCTAACCACCAAAAAAAAAACACTGCCTCGAGCGAAACGGGCGGCCCACATCGTGACGTAGTACACGCCTCGCAATTGGTTGAAAGTCATCACATGATTCGAGCCGTGCAATGAGCGACGGTACTACGAGACTAACCAATCGAAAAAATGACCAAAATAGAGTACCGTAACACCTTTACGGAAAATAACCAGGGGTGATTTGTCGAGCAGCTATTCCACCTGAAACAATGCAATTTGGCCAAGTATAAAACCATCACCCCAGCCAAGAATTCACTAACCCGCCGATCTCAGCAATTGGAACCAACAACTCAGCAATTGTAGAGGTAAGCATTGTTTAATGAGGCATTACGTTAATATTGAAAAAAAAAAATAAGAGTGCGAGGACTTGGCCGGTTGCTAACGGGCTTCTTTATATTTATGTTTACAGATATCCAACAATCCGAAAGGCCACGGAGCAGTACACCCGAGCAGTGCAAGCAGAGAGGAACAGGTAGGCCTAAATGGTTCCTTTATATCATTTTGCGGAATAGGGCAAAAAAAAAAACCTAAAGCAAGGCTATGGCCTTTTTATTTCTTTTCATATACATAGTGAACAAAAAAAAAAAAAAATGGCAACATCATCAGCTTCAGTAGATAGAGTCATTGAAGCCAAAAACACCTACTTCATAGGGGGTGAAATATACGTACAAGTGACGGATTTTCAGGGACGTGCGTACGTACATGTACGAGAATTCATAACCCCAGGAGTAGGGATCTTGCCAGGACGCCGTGGGGTCTCGTTTACTGTCGCCGAATGGCGGGAATTTGTTAAGGATCACGGCATTTACAATCAGATCGTGAGCGAGCGCAACTTACAGCAGCAAATTATGACCGGCCGGAACTATGGAGCCGGCCTAAAAGTGATAGTGTCACAATCTGGCTCAGTCTATCAGGCTAAATTCATACTTGAAAAATACAGCAAAAAGTACGTTGTTCTAAACTATCGTCAGTTTGCAGGCTTGATAGGCTACGTCACTGATATCACTATGCTTTTGGACAAAAAACTGAAAGAGATCGAGCCCCCCACAGTTCAGATCGAATCCCCCACATCCCAAACCGAAATGTGGTTGGAGTGAAAAAAAATAAGTGATGTCCTTTTTTTTTTCATTTTTGTCTCTCCCTCACAGTCTCATGGCATACAAAACCATTCCATATTGCGATTGCTTCCCACTTACCGGGTTAAATTTCATACGAATAGTTCCGACGTTAAACGTAGTGAAAATAGCTATTGGAAAACACGGAGAAAATGACAGCGTGGTATTAGATCCAACAGAGTGGTTAGGGATAATAGCGCAACTCTACTGGCGTCAGCCTAACTCGAGTATATCGGTTAAATCAGGGATCGAATCCGTGGCCGACAATGTGCTGATCCTAAAAAAAGTGCAGACTAATCAGTAGCATTAACTGAATTTGATATACTTAGCATGAAATACATGCTCCCTCATATATCGCAGACTGTTGCTTGCTGGACGCAGAGAATAGGCGAGTTGACACCTACACCTGCGGTAACATTGCCAACAATGGCTGTAAATGAACCGAAATGCAGCGAAAACACAGAAGATATACGGCTCCCCTGTCAGGGATGTAAGTTCAATTCCCCGAGCCAAAGAGACCATGATTGTGTAATGCACGCTTCGCTTTTTCGCAGCTCACTACTCTGTGTTTTCCAATAGCTTATTCTAATCAAGTTGGGCCGACCCCAAACAGAAAAATCATCCTGTCCCGAAAAGCTTCCCGAATATGATTGTCAGACTCGGGGGACCGAAACTTTTTTAAAAACGATAGATTCAGTATCGTTAAATGCATGGGGGGAAATACATAAAAAAATTTAGCACTAATACAAATGTCTACACGGTGACATTATTGACGCCTAGTATTTGGTTAGAAACCGTTTAGACCCTATAGACCAACTTTTTTCACCGACATAATTTGAGCGTGTCCTGGATGGGTTCCGACCCACCGACTATGTAGGTGTGTGTATTGGGGGGAGTGGGTTTTTGAAAATAACTTGTTCCTTCCCTTACATGCCAGGGAATCTTTTCAGCGTCGCTAACATTTTGGCTCTTATTTTGAAACTTAACCAGAGTGGTCGGAAGCTCGAGATTAAAGTAACTCATATCGAGATACCCAGAGGCGGCAAAAAAGAAAATGTCACGCACAAATGTTATAGCATGACTATCAACAGGGGGCGCTAGGTCGGTCGTGTTCCCAAAAAACGGCTTAGATAAACTTTGTTTGGCTAGAGTGATAGTTTGTTGCATTCGCTGATAAGGACATAAAAATATATTCGTAAATCGAACAATGTGCAAAAAAAAGCTGGCTTTACAGCTGCACGCCGACGCCGGCGTTCGCCAATATGGGTGTTGACTTGAAAAGAATTTCAGGATTATTATTTGACAGAATACCAAATTGTGTTATTCCAAAAAAAAAAAATGGAACGCAGTGCCAGGTTACCTTCGAGGGGCTTTCTAGCTCTAAACGCATCTTATACCTTTTCTGCCACGCCAATCACTATTTTCGGAATTTTAAATCCGCGGTTTAGTTTCTCATCCCGATTTTCCTGTCTGAGGCCGTATTCCCGACCTAAAAGCCACGCCTGCCAAAAGCAGTCCCTCGTGTCATTCGCCTAAATATGTTTTGCTTCCGTTAGTTGCCATGTAACAGATTGTTCAGAAATACGGAATGTTTAGTCCGCCATTATAGCAAACAGCCACCCTTCAAAAAGACTTAATACAGTCTGTAAATCGCTGTTTAAATGCAAGATTTGTTTTCTAACGTTTGAAGGTAATAGCATCACTGTTGCCAATGTTTTTGTAAACAGTGGTGTCGGCTAGACCACCGCTGCCATATTCAACTCCTCAAAAAAACGCGATTGCGGTTAGCTGTTTACGACCTCGAAACGACGCAAGTTGAGCGAGTAACTGACAGGGATTTTTTTATTTACACAGCGTGAATTTGGCGGTTATGCATGCAGTTACTGTTTTGGTTGTATTCGTTGTGGCGACATGTTTATGAACGGTGAAAGCGATTTTTGTCATTGGTTGTTTGAGCCAGGGATTCGAACCACTCTCTCATTTCACGTAATAACTCTGGATACGCTTCTTTCTCTTCCTAATTAAATGGGCATTAGATAATGGAGTCAAACCTACCGACGTCATATATGCGGGAGACCGTAAAAATAGAATAGTTGGTGGACTCTTTTTCAAGTTTATGTCAATGGCCTTATCCAAGCTACTCGCTAGTTTAGGGCTAGATGAAAATCTCGTACCTATATGGTTTGTTATGCTGTCTTAAAAGATAATCATGTTACTGTTAGGCGAGAAAGCACCTATCGACGAATCATTCCGTCAGTACAACTCCAAGCGTGGGGGGATCCTTCGACAATTGAGTTTTGTAACTTGGTCACTCTCCAATCCACGTGACCTTTTTCCTACGCCTACGTCACTAGCTCGCCGCCCTCCCTCCACCGCTCGGCCTTGCCGATCGGTAGACAGCATGGCGCCGCCCGTCGCCCGCCGCTGAGAGAGAGAGAGAGAGAGGCCCTAGCGCGGGGGTATCCCTTCCTCGGCCAAGGCCGAGGAAGGGAGAGAGAGAGAGAGAGAGAGAGAGAGAGAGGCCCTAGCGCGGGGGGTGGGGGGGGCTTAGAGGAGAGTGAGAGTGGTCTTTGGGGGAAATAAATAAAGTGGTTAGAAGGACAACGAGTTCATTCGCTTTCCGTTAGTTGTTAGTGATGGATGAGCGGCGTTCAATATCAACAACTTCAACTTTTCTGGCAGACCCAAAGTACGAGATATGTAAGAGCATAGTCTTGCTGCTCATTTTATTTTTAAATTGTCTCCTGTGGAGTTTACCTTATTGCCGGCAATTTTATTACCCGCCCCTAGTCAACGCTAGCGCTGCCGAGTCAGTATGGGTGAGCGTTTGATTACAGATTTTGCCCAGTTTCACGCACCGTTTAACTGCGTGATTGCAGGACCAACGGGTAGTGGTAAAACTAGCTGGATGCTTAAATTTATAGATAACTCGGCCTCTATGGTAGACGATGAAATTAAAGAAATACATTGGCATTTTTCGAGTTATCAGAGCTGGATGGACAAGTATAAGGATAAGATTAAATTCCATAGAGGTTTACCTACCGATATCGCTAGCTACGACCCTAATATACATAAACTTTTAGTTCTGGATGATTTAATGAGTTCAGTAGCGACATCTAGCGGCGAAATTGCCGAACTTTTCACGAGACACGGTCATCATAATAATTTTTCAATATTTTATTTAACTCAGAATTTATTTTCGCAAGGCCGGAACCAACGGGACATTGCTTTAAACGCTCAATATGTAGTACTGTTGAGAAATTTAAGAGATAAAAGGCAGATAATGACGTTCGCGTCGCAAGCCTATCCAGCCAAGACTAGACAGTTTATGGCCGCGTACGACGACGCTATCCGTAGACAGAAATACGGATATTTAATGGTGGACATGCACTCTAAATCCAACGACGCAACTCGACTGAGAACGCATATATTCCCCGGAGAAACTACTTTAGTTTATTCCACGTGAAGATTTCGATGAAGAACGTTAGGAAGCATAGGCCGCTCCTAGAAGCACTCTGTAAACTTAGCATTCCACAACGCAAGAATTTGTTGCGGCACGCCGACAAGTCTCAAGTCAACTGTATTTCGGAAATTGCCTTAAACTTATTGAATAATAAGCTCAAAGTCTCGCCTTCGACGCGTTGTAAATTGAAGAAATATAAGAAACAAATTCGACTTTTGGGGAATCGTCGAGCTTCGCTCAAATCCAGAAAGAGTGTTTTAGTACAAAGAGGTGGATTTTTACCCTGGCTCATTCCTACTGCCTTATCGGCTCTCGGGGGTTTATTAGGCCTGGGTAAACAATGAGTTCGTTACTTAATAGAATGTATTTAGTCCCTGAGGACGTTTATAAAAATCATACCCCAACAACACCAACAACAGCGGCCGCCGCTGCCACTCAGCCGCACGGATTCCTTTACTTGCCGGAAGGAGGGTTATACGCTAAATTAACCGAAATTCAAGCTCGTATAGATGCCCTTTTAAAAACCGAACACTTACCTTTGGATTTTAAAGCAAAATATATCGGGCAGCTCGAGAGGGAAAGAGATCAATTTATCGATCAGTTTAGATTGTCGGCAGCGGTTGTTCCTACTACACCAGCTCCCACTAAAAAACATTCGCTTCTTCCGCCAAATTCCCCCGGTCCGCCCACATTGTCCTTAGCAGGCAGCCCTCCCAAAAAGGAAGAAAAAAGGACTAAGGAATATATCGTTGATAGAGAGCGAACTAGCCTACCACGTGCCGCTAAGCAACGAACTAGTAGACGTAAGAAACAAAGCGATCCTGACTGGGATATTTTCCAGTAAAAAAAAAAAAATGGACGCTTATTTAACTAAATTGTATCACGACAGCTTAGGGGAAGCCACTAGTTTCGCCTCGGCGACCAAATTACATTCTTGGGCTAAGCGGGACGGTAAAAAATATACTTTAGCCGCTATTAAAGACTGGCTTTTACGTCAGGATGCATACACCATAACCAAACCGACCAGGTATAAATTTAAAAGAAATAAAACTATAGTGGGTGGGTTGGGGAGTTTCCTACAATGTGACTTAAGTGACATGATATCTTTAAGACAGCATAACAAACCATACAGGTACATTTTAACTTGTTTGGACGGCTTGAGCCGTAAAGCCTGGGTTGAAGTATTGCGTACTAAAACAGGCCGAGAAATGGTCGAGGCGTTTAAGAAAATATTTAAACGTATAGGCTATAAAGTAATGAACGCTAGCAGCGACAAAGGGAGTGAATTTTTTGCGAAAGAAGTTCAGGATTATTTTAAAGAAAAAGACGTTCATTTTTTTACTACCGAAAATGAAGATATAAAAAATAGTAACGTTGAAAGGTGGCAAAGAGAATTAAAATCTAGATTACATCGGTTTTTTTTATCTAAAGGTACTTACGAATACGTGCCGGTCATTCAAAAAATTGTAGATTCTTACAACAAAACTCGCCATTCGGCCACTGGCATGCCACCTGATAACGTCAATTTTCAAAATCATACGCGGTTGTGGCGTAAATTGTTCGGTGACGATTTAAAGCAGCTAGGCCATGCTTTGACTAAACGTAAAAGTATTAATATTCCTTTAAAAATAGGTGATAAAGTTCGCATCTCTATATCAAAAGGGAAATTTGATAAAGCTTACAGGGGGTTGTGGTCGAGGGAAATATTTTTCGTAACTAAAGTTTTGGTTCCTCGCGGCAATTTAGGTCAAGTTACTGTCAGGCTTAAAGATTATAACGGGGAAGAAATTAAAGGTCGCTTTTATTTATTCGAAGTAGGTAAAGTGCTTAAAAAGGACGGGGAGGACTACCATCGCGTAGACAAGGTGCTGAGAAGCAAAGGTGTCGGACGCAACAAAAAGTATCTAGTATCTTTCGAAGGTTACGATAAAACCCATAACCGTTGGATCCCGGCTAAAGACTTGAAAAAACTATAAAAACAAAATGGAGGGCGATAGTTTCTACATGACTTTACCAGCCAATGCTAGCCTGGATCTTTTTCCTACAAATTCACTTAACGATTACACTACGAAATTAGCTCAAAGAATAAGTCTTTCTGGTAGTGGCTGGGAGGTCGGACTGGCCGAATTTCAATACTCGAGGAACTGGGCTAACGTGGCATCAGATAGTGGAATGACTCTGAAATGTGGAACCCGTACTTACGTTAAATTCCCTAGATATAATTACCAAGAATTCGATATACCGGAATCTGCTAAACTCGCGATTCTTAATCAACATAAAGTGGTGGGGGGGGAAACCACATTGACCGTGGAACCGGAATTGGATCTAGTTTTCAATAAAGATTTTGTGTTTTTCACTTACCAAATGGATAAGGTTTTGACTTTTTTAAATACGACTATCGAAAATCAGTTGGGAATGCCTTCCATTACTTTCAGTTACAATCAAGTAGGTAAACGCGTTGAAATTGACCATAAACTACCTCCAGATGCTAAGTTGTGTTTGTCTTATAGTCTCGCTAGGTTTTTAGGCTGGGATAGGTCGGATAGGTTGTTGAGAGAGAGTTATTACGACGATGTAAAAGCTCATACTAGGGCCACGACTGAAAGTATTCTGCAGCAATTTAATGACGGGAGTTGGTTCGTGTCCTACGTCACTTTTGGATCTACCATCAACGTTCCTTTAACTCCTGGTTACTATAAAACGGGACACGAATTGGCGAATGCTTTGAACAAGGCCATGAGAGAAAGAGTGCGCGCTGTTAAATATCCTAAGTTCGAATACGGGGAAGTCGGAGATGTAATGTCTATACGTTTCCCCTCCATCCTTTTATCGGCTGATAAAGAGACTACTCCTCTGGAAGTACTGAGTATGAGCATTAACAAGGTTTTGGCGAGTAGAATAGGCTTTAGAGCCGATCATTTTTTTCATAGAGCAGTTGCATCAACTATAAAACTTAACTTGATTGGGGGGTTCGATTCTTTTTATATTTACAGCGACATAGTGGCGGAGACCCTAGTTGGTGACGTTCTGGCGCCTTTATTAAGAGTTGTAAGAATCGGAGAAGGCGATATGACGAATGTAATATTTACTAAACCTTACTACAAACCAGTCGCTCGTCTTAATTTCGAGACCCTTAGAGTCTATATAATGTCAGACATGGGGGTGGCCATTCCATTTAACTCGGGAGAAGTTAGCCTGACACTACACTTTAAGCGACGTCCTTAAAAAAAAAAAAACCATGCGAGCCCCTTACTCCGGATTAGATCCTCGCGTATGCGTGCAACACTATTGCCCTGTCCAGAGAGGGGGAGCCCCTTATTTTGCGGGGGGAAGAATACAGAGAGGGGGGGGCGGGTTCGGGGATTTCTTGAGCGGTATCTTTCGGTCGGCCGTCCCTTTTCTTAAAAGAGGTTTAATGGGGATAGGGCGTTATGCGCTAAGATCTGGGGGAAGGATGCTGGATGACGTAGAGTCTGGACAATCTGTTAAGGAAGCTGCTCGGACGAGATGGAGGGCGGCTAAACACGATGCCGTGGCCACTGCTACAGGTGGGCAAGTGGGAACCGGTCGCAAGAGGAAGAAGAAGCGTTGTCAATCAGGAGGTGGGAAGAGAAAACTAAGACGCCTACAGGCTTCCAAAAAACGAAGAAGCAAGCCTAGAAGAAAGGCGGACTTTTTCGGTTAAATGAGCAACAGAAAGTATATAACCGCATACTGTACTACGCCGTCTTTCATTCCACATCATCATGTCATTGAAACCAGACAGAGATTCAGTCCCCTGCACCAAGGAAGAACTTGAGCTCTTTACGACACCTCCCGTGCAGGTGACCGTAAATGATGACACTCTAGTCGAGTATCATCCTTTAGCCACATTAAGTGACGGTGCTCCTATCGAATTCGTGGTTCCTGGAGCTGCCGACTGTCTCTTGGACTTGAGTCAGTCGTTTTTACACATCCAGTGCAAAATAGTTAAAGGTGTAGCGACGACTATAACAGACACCGAGAAGATTGGTCCTGTAAATCTACTTTTACATTCCCTTTTTTCGCAATGCGATTGTACATTAAATGGAAAACAAGTGTCTAATAGCGACAATGGGTACGCATTTCGTTCTTATTTAGAGACTTTATTGACTCATGGCACCGATGCTAAAGCCGGTCACCTCTCCAGTCAATTGTGGGAAGCCGATACTGCCGGTAGTTTCGATAGTGGTAATCCTGGTGGAAGTAACGTTGGTCTTAAAGCACGCACCAAACGTATCAAGACTAGTAAAGTTATAGACCTGTACGGTCGCCCTCACTGCGACCTATTTCAGCAAGACAGACTTTTGTTAAACAATGTCGATCTCCGTCTCAAATTAACTCGTAGTAAAGATGCATTCTGTTTAATGAGCGCCGAGACCAACCCGAGCTACCGCGTGAACATCACTAAGGCAGCCTTGTTCGTCCGCCGAGTCACACCATCACCGGCAGTGTTGGTGGGGTTCACCCAGGCTTTAAAAGACGGTTCCGCAAAGTACCCAGTCCGCCGTGTGGAAATTAAAACTTTTACTATACCTCAAGGTAGTCTACAAGGCAATCTCGATAATGCCGTCCTGGGAAACATGCCTTCGTTTTGTCTTCTCGGCCTGGTTTCGAATAGTGCATACAACGGTAGCTATACTAAAAATCCTTACAACTTTGCCAACTACAACGTTAATTATCTCGCTTTGCAGGCCGATGGAAAAACTATTCCTTCTATTCCCTATAAACCAGACTATGACAATTCTTTATACGTGCGAAATTATTACTCACTTTTTCAAGATACCAACAAACTGGTTTCGGGCTCGCCTCCACCCATCGCGTATGGTGATTACCCGGAAGGCAATGCGCTGTACGCCTTTGACTTGACTTCCGATAAAAGCCAAGGAGAGTGCCATTACAACCTCATTCGTCAAGGATCTCTTCGTATCGACATTAGTTTCAAAGAAGCCCTTACGGAAACTATAAATTTAGTACTTTACATGGTGCATCAATCCGTACTCGAAATCGATCAATCTAGAAACATTCTATATGAACACTAAAAAACAATGCAAACGGATCAATTGCGCGCCGCAGCTAGCAGTCACAAGAAGCTAGGGCCTTTATTCGGTGACGTGTACGCTTCCGATCAGCTACCTAGAACAGCCACCCATTCGGCGTACATCGTTAATTTGGACCCCTCTTCCAAACCAGGTAGTCACTGGATCGCCATCTATTTCGACCATCTCAAAGCGTCCGTTGACTATTTTGACAGCTATGGTCTGAAGCCTACTAACGTACACATCCTGCGTTTCCTCGGTAGGAATTCTACCTTTAAGAATTATAATCTACACACCTACCAAGGACCTTGTAGTACGGTATGCGGCCAATACTGCCTTTATTTTCTATATCATAAAGCCAATGGTCTCCCCATGACTCGTATCCAACAACATTTCCATCCTATGACGAAGGATTTTAACGACGCCGTGTCGTCCGCTTCGTCAAAAGACACTTTAAATTCGTTACACCTTCCGAAAATAAAGACTGCTTTCAATGCTGTAAGCCGTTGTTATGATCGACTGTGGGGGGGAAAATGAGAGTGACGTTGCTGTTGGTGTTTTTTTTCCTAGGGGTCTTAAACCCTCTTAAATAATGTACGGGTCTTAAACCTTTTTTTAAATTTTTTTTATTATATAAATGTTTCACTACAGGGTCCTAAACCCTCTTCAATCATGTTGTGAATTTTTTTTGTATTATATACCTATTTTGATGAGGAGGTCTTAAACTTCCTTCAATGTACATAGTGTGGGATTTTTTTTATTATATAAATGTTTTGCTAAAGAGATCTTAAATCTCCTTCATTGTACATGGTGGTGGGTTTTTTTTATTATATATATGTGTTTTGCTAAAAGAGATCTTAAATCTTCTTAAAAATGTAGGTTTTTACTTAATAAATTTTTCCCTCGCAAGGGGGGAAATTTGTGTTTGCGTAGCTTCGTGTCCGACTTTACTTATTTTGTTTATTGTCCATACTTGTTCTTTTTTTCGGCCATATCTTTTATTAACGTCTACGATAAACACCTAGTTTTCTACTGGAAACCTAGGCGACGAACTTAACGTTGGTTTCGACTACGCGGCATCATGCAATTAGAACCAACGAAACACCGTTGGGCCACTCGGACGACTAGCGTTTGAGAATTCCAAATTCGGGTGATGAACACGATACGTCAACGGATACCTTTTTTAATTTTAGTTTTTTTTAACTTCGTCACATTTAATTTTTTGTTTTTTTTTGCCAACACATTCCCTTACGTATCGCAGCGGATTACGGGCCTCCTGGTGGTATCGCCCGGGTGTTGTCTGGAAGAGCGCCATCGAAGGGAGCCGTATTACACAAACCCTACAAACAACGTGTATTATGACTCGCTGCGATGACGCCTCCTTCCACATGATAGCTAGACCGTATGCGCGCAATATGGCCTTTTGCGATATCACTTCTTTACATGTCTCACTTCTTGTTTGTATTACATCTTATAAACTACAGGTGGGACTTTTGCTTTTTATAATACCTAGCTTCTGATTTTTGTACGGGTATAGAGGCTTATCCCCTTCGCTGGACGCTCCCGGGGATTCGTTACTAGCCGTCAGTTTCCCCTTCAGGAAACTGCCGGTGGATTTTTGGGTTTTTAACTACCTAGCTGTTATCACTCCGCTCCCTCAGCCTTGTCCACGTTCTTAAATTCTCAGTCTGCACTACGTTCCGCTTATCGAATTGAAGGCACTACTTCGACTTATATCGCTTCGTTATAGCCTATATGATTTGCGAAGGTGAGCTTTTTAGGCTCCCTTAGTCTCCGCCTGACGTCGCTTCATTTTGTATTTCTACCGTGTCTAATCTCGTGGGTTTTTTTTTTGTTTCAGTCCCACCATACCCTACACACAACTACCCCCGACTAGATGAAGGCCATCAGGTGGTATTATACGTACACCGTTATTGTTTCGCTTTCAAACACCTATTTTTTTTTTACAGGCAGAAATATAAAGGTTCCATGCTCAATCCTCATGCTTAAGGTAACCCTCAATACGTGTGGCTTCTGACTATGCTTTATATTCCAGTATTTTTCGGTAATTCTGGTTTCTTACCTTTTTACAGCTTCCAGACCGACTTGAAGGAGCTGCCTTGAAGAGGAAACCATACTTACACTCAATCCAACTTGAAGGACAACGTGGGCATCCTCATACTTAAGGTAACCTTCAACACATGTGACTTCTGACTATGTTTTTATATTCCAGTATTTTTCGGTAATTCCAATTTCTTACCTTTTTACAGCTTTCAGGCCACCTTGAAGAAGACCCCTGGCTCGAAGATCTAACTGTCTCAGGCTTTTTTTTTGCTGTTATTTCACAACTGTGCTATACATGTACCTCTAAACGATTTTTAATAAAAAAAAAGTGTATCTCCTGCCTATCACTTTTACCTATGCATGCACGCAAACAGGGGGAGTCTTTTCAACTGGTAACAATTATTATCCCGGGCGGGCGACGCATAGATGCGGCAGGGATATGAGGCGGGTATCTAACGTTCAAGGGAGGGAAAATGTTGATCCTAGGTGCACGTGGACCGACCAATAGACCCTAGATGCACGCTCCACCCCTCCCACGGATTTAAATGTGATACCCAAAAAGCATGGGGCTCTGTTAGGCTGTAACACTATACTAGACCCCCGGGTGATAAGAACTACTAACCTGAACTGTATTTTCCTTTTTCTGGTGGAAATAGTGTTCGTTTTTTTATTTTTACCAAGAAGCTCTGCTCAACTTATTTCCAAATGAATCTCGTTTTTCTCGTTTTACTTGCATTTCCGTTTAGGTAATAATAATTGATCTGGCATCGAATTACTCAGAACATGTTCAATAAACTATCGAGCCTGGCGTATTATGGTGTTACGGGGGTAGACAATATGGCCACCACGAGCCGAGAATGTTGCTGAGATTTGAATTGATTTGATGCTATCGGCAGTTTCGTATGAATCAGGGTGCAGGCCGATTTACGTCACCTCCAGATGAAGAAGATGATGATTAGCGACGAAGAGATGGAGCAATCCAAACAGAAAATTTCTGGATGCTAGATGTCGATGCGTCATTAACCTCGATGTTTAATGGCCTTGCGCAAATGCAAATGTGCAAGGCCATTAAAAATTGAAACCTTACCGCTAGTTGACTGAAATCCAATTTAAGTTAGTTTAAATCTGCAACAAACATGGAACGGGTTACTTCTTCGGTGACCCGTGACCCAGTGAATTCCAGGTATTCGGACATTCTCCCCTCCAGGTTTTTATCCTCTCGGACGTCATTCCCCCCCCCCCCCGCAACTTCTAAAACGATAGCAGACAAATTCCCCTCTCAACCAGGACACCCCCCCATAGATTGTACTCCCCCCCTCTCGCCCCTAAACACTTCCCACAATTAAAACAAATATCTTACAAATGAATTTGTTTATTTCCGCTGAAAAC
>JAHWFP010048576.1:0-12744 GCA_023313725.1 Lithobius niger | reverse complement strand
ATTTTTCAACTTTAATTTTCGTTCAGCCAAAGTAAACAAGACAACATGAACTTGTCTGTTTTTGGATTCAATAGTAGAATTTCTTAATTATTTTCTGAAAATGAGTGTTCGGATAGTTGACGTCCTACGTCGAGTAACAAGCACTAAAAAGAAAAAAACTATTTGGAACCCAAGATTTATCTACTGTGTTATCTTTAATACTTACTTTGAAGTTAACATCACCACCACATGAACTTGTGCAGAATGGGCCATCGATCTGCAAGATTGCTTCGTGGTTAGCATTTTCTATAACAAATTTTGGATTGCAGAGGTTCCATTTCTGTGTGACGTAACCAATCACATCACCAACTGGCGCTGTCACTTCCATCACCTGCAAAAAGAAATCGCATTCTTAATGTTCACCAACAGAAAATCGCACTGTTCTACCGAGGCGCCATCTGTTGTCTTTTATATAATTAAACATTCTTGCTCCTTGGTGTTCGACGACGTAACAAACGTTCTCATGTTAATTTACGTACTATTAGTTTACGTTTGTTTCTTTGAAAGTACTTGTTAGTGTATTTATTCCTTTACTGTGGTTTAACTATCCATGGGCCACGAACGTGGACCAACGTATTCACCAGATGTTTATCAGAGACTGCAAACTTCATAAGACTTTCATTTAGTTCTCGTGTTTTTGTCACGTTTGTTCACGGTTTTTTTTTCTTAAATATTATAGGCACATGCAGTATTATCCACAAAATAAGTGCATGTTTTCATTTGTAACTCATAAAATTACATATTTTAATAATGTTATTAAGTGGACATTGTCGGTCCTTGTATATAAAGTCAATTTTTTTTATGTGGTCTACTAGTAGATATTATCTGTTCATGCTAGTACTGATTGAGAAACTAATTTTTATTTTGCTTTTGATTTTGCTATAGCTAACTAAGGTAATGATCTACCCCAAAACAAAACTTGTTAAGGATTCCCGCCAAGATTTTTGGCCGTGTGAAGTCGTGATATCAAACGCCAAGCTCTTTCGCCAAGCTAATCCCACCGAGTAATAGTTCGAAGGTTAAATGAAATATATGAAAATTGCTTACTGTGCAATTTTCAATTACTGTATTTCATTTAACGTTTGAAGTCTTAGTCGGTGGGATTAGCTTGGCGAAAGAGCTTGGCGTTTGATATCACGACTTCACACGGCCGAAAAGCTTGGCGGGAATCCTTAACAAGTATTGTTTTAGGGTAGATATCAGATGTTTTTGGTCCAAATTGATGAAATCTAATTGTTTTTCTTAATAATTATGAGATGGAAACACCAATCTAGTTTTCTGGTCCGTTTCCTTTTTTTTCCTGTTGGCTTTCGTTAGATTTTGAAGACAGCAGTCACCTTTTTTATATGATAGCATTTCATATTTGTGATGAAGACGAACGGATTTATTTAATGTTCAGTTTGGCATTGTTGCATAATAACAATGCTTAAAACAATGTAATACAATCAATTTGGTCGTTTGGAGCTCTTTAACCCCTAACAACTTGACCAATTAGAAAGGTCCATATGAAAAGGGCACATCTCCGTAGTAATGCCTATAAAATGAGCTAAGAACCAGCTTTATTCTCCGCATGGAAGAATTTACTTTCATGATACAAAAAAGCGCTACCAGTAGTAGTAAGTAGCAAGTAATTAGGCAAATATCAATGTTATTCACGTTAAGCTGTGTCATTAATAGTGACTTATATGTTGTCAGGCAACCAAAGTACTCCCGATGCAACAAGTTTCAGCCTTTTCTGTCGCATTGTTCTTTATCCTCACATGGCTGAAAAGCCAAACTCCCTTTGCTGTAAAGACACAACGTGTCTAGTGGTCGCCATGCTAACATATATATTTTATCTGGATGTTCTTTTATCTTGGGGGGCGACATACTAGCATGTGTCTTGATTTAAGAATTGTTGGAATAATACTTTTTACTTATCACTCCATAACTATTTTTGATCAGAGGTATTTTACATTTGATAGTATTTTCACGAGAAGGTGGCCTGATGATTAGCACAACTGTCTCGTGTACCAGATGTCCCGGGTTCGAGGCTGACCTCAGCCTCCCCAGGTATTTTTGGGAAGAGAAGAGCTGTGATACCTTGCGCTCATGTCGACTGTATGGCCTGTAAACGAACCTAAGAATTTATGATTGGAATTCCTAGCAAGATTATACCGCTTCCCCACTGGAACTATATGGCTTCGGCTGGAAGCACGTCAAACCTCAAAACTATCCTCATGAAGGAATTCTTGCTTATGTTTACCCTTAATTTTTTATTGTTTTCAAAAGTGTTAAGGACAATAGTACAGAATAAACAAACAGAAACGATATCGCTACTATGCGAGTTCATAATTCAATGTTGAAAGATACGAAGAAACACTCAATCTCATAAATTTCGGAAAGCTACCCACAATTCTACAAATTTTCGACAGTCTATATCAACTGTATTCATCAGGTGGTTCTGAGGAATTTAAGGTTTTCTGGTTCACACATCAAAAATTTGCGGAAATGTGGGCAGTATTCCAAACTACATGAGACTGAGTGTGTTTCTTTGTATTTTTCAACGTTGGACAATAATATAATCAGTCAAATCATTGATATTTATTACATGATTTTCTTTGATTAGCATTTTCCCCTGATTTGTACAAGTCAGTTTGAGAAAACAATGTTTTAATTAATTTACTGTGTGTTTTTTTTTTTTTTTTGCATATCAAGTATTAAAAAAAAGAAAGAACACAAGATGTCCAATGTCTGATTTAATTTGTTGTTTGTAAGGCTGCACCCCATACCAATTACCTATCTGATACCTATATAATCCAAAAACGTCGTTATGGAACATTATACTGTGAAACTCCAAATTCAACAAAACGTAAAAACGAATTTAACTTCGAAAAAAAAAATAATAATAAACAACAGTTAACGGTTAGCTAGGAAGATACTCGGTGATTTTCTGAGCAAAACGCCGCAAACCGCATGTCATTATCTCGAACAGTTCCCGAGTTGTCGATATTTCAGGGAAAGTCGCCAAAACCGATCCGATATCAGAATGTCGCCAACCAACCCAACCCGATTCAGTGTCGGTGGAGCCTTAGTTGTTTTAATTTTCGGTGAATAACATAACATTTCGTGTACACAAAGACAGTTAATCTCAGTAATTTGTTTACCTTCATCAGAAAATCAAAGTGCAGTGTAAACGATAAGTCTGCATTTCTTGTGTCAGCCATTCGCACATGCTGTTGTTGGCTACCATGGAGCTGTGTATCGTGGCTCTGGATGTGCCACTTTCGCTGAGTTATTTTCAAGTACTGGTCTGACAAGTTGGATCTGTCGGCGTACTTTTCATTAGTGACGTTCACATTGCAACGTTGCTACATTGCAAATGTTGTCACTAATGCAATGTACATAGACTAACTCATCACACCAGAACTTGAAAATCGACTTACACAAGAGAGTCACATCCAGAACCACGATACACAGTTCCATGGTCGCCAACAACAAGAAGTGTGAATGACTGACACACAAGAAATGCAGCCTCTTGTTTACACTGTACATTTTCTGACTAAGATATTGGTACAATCTAAGCTAAACTACGTGCAATTTTCAAAGTGTACAGGCACAGCAGTATCTGCAAATTTTCGACCGAGCAATTATTTGTTGTTAAAACACTGCTTGTCTATCTTCATCGGGCAGAGTACTCGGATTTGAAAGCTCAGAATTCACTAGTCCATTTTCGTTTTAATTCGGCGCTCGTTGGTGCGGCCTCCGATATTCGTTAGGCTGATCAGCAGCTTTCCATTTGCTTTCCAACTGGTCTGTGAGTTGGTGCTGCAGTATAAACTGGATTGTGAGGTTATAAAATGGCTGCAATTTCATGAAGTTTGGTTTAGCATTTTAGAAGTGCTTAATAGCAGCTTTTGCAGGAATTGGAAAAGGGTTGTGGTTTTGTTCGACTGATTTTTATGCTTGGCGTCCAACTGTCCATGAGGTGTAATGTGAAGCTGTTTTGGGCTACGTCGTTGATTGTGTCAGATACGTACTGCTTGGTCCTAATGGGAATTCCTGGTGTGGATCATGGTAGGAAAATGTCGTTAAGCTTTCAAATAAAACTTCACATTCGATCTTGTGATGAAGGTACTTATACTAACTGTGTGTACAGGAAATGTAATGTTATCTACCGAAAATTCAAACAACACATTACATCCGTTGTTCACATTGGGCCTCTCGTGTGTTCTTTCCGTTTTCGCAATGTTTTCCGTAGGCTACAGTAAACGCCAATTTCCATGTTTTTTTTTAACCATATCAAGTAGGTTAAATTTTGATTAAAAAACCTCGGGTGTAGGGTTACTACAAATATTAACATCAACTCAGGAACTAATTAACTTTGATTAGGATGAAATTTCTTACCTGAAGAAAACAGGGGTAGCAGCAGGAGTCACATCGGAATGGTCGATAAAAATGTATGATTTCATTCCCAAAGTTGTCAAATAGTTTCATGTCAAAAGGACGAATGGATCCAAAACATTGCCGGGTGAACGTTTCAGATTCTATGTGAACATAAATTATTAAAATTGTACAAAAATAACCATTTAAATCGTAAAATGTCACTGTTTTAACTTTAATGCTCACAATGATTAACTGGTTATCTAAAAACCTTTAAGTATTAGGCTAGCTGGTTGTACATTTTCAAACCACTTATTAGATAATGAAATATGTCGAGTACACCGTAGGTACAGCAACGGCAGATAAGACGTAATTCTAACTCTTAACAGTTGGATGTCGATCACGATTTACACTCATTCTTCATAAATTGAAGATGCACAAATATCAACAGTCTGATACTTCACCACTCTCGCAAATTTTCGACAGCTTAATAGGATTTCATCTGTCTACTTCAGGCAGTGTAAAATCGTCCCTACTCAAATCACATCTTCGCTGTTGTTGTTGTTCACGCCGGACGGCCTCTAACGTAGCCTCCTGTTGGTGAAGGCCCGTTTTCCATTTCCACTTCCGGTGTAATTGCTTCGCTACCTCTGTATTAACAAGGAAGCTAATTGCGGGATTGGAGGGGCCCTGTAAATTCATCAGTGCACCGTTGTGTCGTTGGTTTTCTCGAATTTATTTATTTATTTAAGTTAGTCGTAGTGCCTAAAGGCATTAAAACGACATCCACAGAAAAGGACAAAGAATTGTCCCCAAAAACAAAAAACATTAAAACAAACTAACTGCAAGAATGTTGACACTGTATACAATCATGTTGTAAATCTAAATACTTTTTGAATGTTATAAAACTTGTGGCATCCACAGTTTCAGTAGTCAACTCATTCCAGTTTCTAACAGTTTTTGGAAAGAAAGAATCTGCAAGTACATTTGTATTACACTGCACCCTGTTAGCCTTCTTCGGGTGGTCATGTCGCCCAAAATAGCTAGGAATCTTTATGTAGTCGTCTGGGTTTAAAAAGAGTATCCCCGTTATATATCCTATAGAACAGTTCTAGACGACGATCCCTTCTTTGCACCTCAAGTGGCTGCCATTCCAGAGTGTTCAGCAAACCAGAGACACATGTGTCAGAATCGAATCTGCTGAATACCATCCGTGCACCGCGGCGTTGTGCTTTTTCAAGCATGTCCACCAAAAATTGCTAAGGATTCTAATCCCCTAAGGTGTCTGTCATTCTTCGAATTTGAAATGAGCAGAGTCTTGGTGGCCCCCCAATCGACATTGTGCTTTGTCTGCTCAAAATGGCTGTAAACACTGCTGGTTGCAACTCGATTCCTAACGTCAGCCATATGTTGTGCTACACTTTTATGAACGTTTTTTCTAGTCTCTCCAATGTACGTCGCTTCACATTCTTCACACGGTATCTGATATACTCCTTCACGTGTGTTGTGCACTTCCTGTAAGATCTCAATCTCCCCCACATCTCCTCCATCATCAGTGCCCTCATCAAATCGTCTCCCTTCGTTCGGACCATGTTCTCTCGTCTTTCTTACTAGCTGTGACTTCAAACTTTTCTCGTTTTTCAGGTATGTGTCAATACCCCTCTTGCGCAGGACATGCTGTATCTCCTCACTAGTTCCTTTTAAGTATGTAATGCCAATTCTCCGTACCCTCTGTTCTTCTTTCTTCCTGTCACCGTTGCAATTCCGTTCAGTGTTCGTCTTGCTTAATCTAGCTACTTCCTTAATAACTCGGTTTAAGTTCATAGTAAAACATACGGAAAATTCTAACTCTGTGTATTTTCATTTGCTGCTTTTCTCTTCCTTTCTCTGCTTTTTCACCCTCGCCAACGTAGACAACAGTTCATTTCAATCTCCTTTAATAATAATAATAATAATAATAATAATAATAATAATAATAATAATAATGATACACAAAACCCGGACAGCCAAGGACCCGTAACAGCGTAAGAAGTAGGACTTCAAACTTGGGGTTAATTTAGCTGCATTGAACATGTCCACAGCAGCCGTGAAGAAGTTCACAGTTCCAGCATTAACCACATTTGCTGGAAGTGCATTCCACGAGTCGACGTACAAAGTCATTTCATCGCACTTCCAACCTGACGCGATAGGTGGCCAATTTCTGGGGATGCCCACGAGTCACAGAATCTTAGGAGGCAAAGAAAACTCTCGGATCCATCCTGACTCTTTCTTGAAGGATTTGATAATATCAAAATATTGTCGCTTCATGTCCACCTATCAGTAATTGAATTGAGACCAAGTCTTCACATTCTTTCATAGTATGAAAGCCCCTAAACTGTGGTACGAGTTTAGTAGTACTGCGTTGCACACGTTTAAGACGATGAATATCTTCAGTAAACAAATGATGGAGTTCTTTACGATGAAAGAATAGGACATTTTCTGAGACATTATGTATATTTTGATTTACACTCATCTTCACGAAGTTCAAGATTTTAGATCTTCCCAAACTATATTGTGGGATTCGAGTTTGGGAAGATCTAATATCTTGAACTTGGTGAAGATGAGTGTAAATCAAGATAGACATAATGTCTCAGAAGATGAATATCTTTAATTAGCAATGGTCGCCAAGACTATACATTGTTCTGTCAGAGGGCAAACATACAATTTGTAAATGGCTGTGAAGTAGGCAGCATCTAAATAGCGCACATCTTTTTATGAAGCCAATGAATCTCTTTGCCTTGGCGACAACAGCATCAACTTGATCTGATACACTCAAATCATTCGAGATGATTACTCCCAAGTCTTTAATAGTCTTAACTACAGTAGGCTTACCATGATAGCAGTACAAATGCCGTGGGTTGTTTTGGTACCATGACGTACCATTTGTTTGGATTTAGGTTCACCCCTACTTCGTCACACCATTGCACAACTTTGTCGAAGTACTCTTGTAAAACAATAGCATCAGACAGCATTTTAATGGCTCTGTGCATTTTGGTCAGCACACTTCTCCAAAATGCTCGAATGTCGCGGCCCATGTAAGTGACCAACAAACAAAGAAGAATGGAGCCAAGCACAGATCCCTGAGGGACACCAGAAGAAACTTTGCTCAAACCAGAGTAACACCTCTTGATTACCACACGTTGTCTCCTTCCCTAAAGATAATTACTGATCCACCTTGTGAGATTAATGCTGATGTCAAGGCGCACAAGCGCATCAATCAACTTGAAATGAGGTACCGATTGTTGAAAGCTCGGTTAAAATCGAGGAAAATCACATTGCTTGGAATTCCGCTGGCCATCGCAGCAGCCCACGCACTGCGAGTAGCGAGGAGATTGGCAAGGCATGACCGTCCCTTGGTGCAGCAACGAATGATCTTATTTGCATAACCATCAACTAAGTCACAATGGTTTCAACAGAAGTGCTGAATACATTCTCAAAGTCAACAATTTAGCTTCACAGAGTAATACTACAAACACTTTGGCAAATTAGACTGTACTGCAATTACTTATAACGAAGATTTTACGTTCTGTCGTGGAAATTGCTTGGAGCCAATGGATTCATGCAATTTAAAACTTGTTTTAAAAGTTTGTTTTTGATTCAACTTTCATTCAGAAAACTAAATAATTAGTTGATGCATATCCTGAGTGTTAAAATAAGCAAATTTCAAACAGTATATCAATAGAAACGTTGTTTTACAAATTTTCGATGAATACGTCACTTGGATGTTCAGTGTCTACAACTATTTGTATTATTCAGGCAATTCGGAGATGTTAGCTTGGCTATCATGGCTGTCAGTTGCATTTGAATGTCGCGCTGATGTTGTGCTCACTTATCTCTATTACCTCAATGGTATTGGAGCTTACTGCCGATCTCCACTGTGCTTTCAGTTGGTTGGTAAGGCCTTGGTGTACGAGGTTCTGCATGTTAGGTAATGCCGGCGGCTAGATATTCCTTACAGGGATGCCTGCTTCCTCGAGGTGCCCGAGTGCGATGGCATTGAGGGCTAGGAAGTGAGAGTCCATCGAGTGAACATAAGGATTTAGTCCCATTGAATTTTGTGGTGCGTATTGGAGGTGTGCACTCCACTCCATTCTTAGGATCATGTGTGCCAGCGGCTGTAATATGGTCCAGAAGGTGGACCTGGACCCCCACCCTTGGGTTTCTCCCACGTATACAGCATCACACTCCTTACACGGTATTTAGTATACTCTGTTCAAAGTTTGTGGACTATTTGGGGCAAGATCTTTCCCGGCCACTTTTCTTGTTCAAGTGCGCTACTTCTTTCATTTTTTCTCCACTCTTGATTTTGCTGCACGTGCGCATTATATTTGTTCTTTGATTGATCGTTTGTGGCTGGAGTTTTCCTCACGTTGTTGACTGGTTGCTGATCTCCAAATTGCCTATAGAAGCTGAATGCTTGTAGACACTGAACACGTATAACACAGCATTTCCGTCAATGTACTATTTGAAATCTGTGTATTTTAACAATCAAGATGACTGATATTTTTCAAAGTATGTTAGAGCTTTAAACAGAGTTTTTCTGGTTTTGGTGCACCTTCCATGTAAGCTGCAACTGGAGCTGGTCGCTTCCTTTCGTCATGCTGACGTCATTATTGTGTCATGATAGAATTAATTTTTGTTTTAACGTTAAACTTGTATTTACTATTTATGATTAATGTATTTGTTATTTTTATTAATAAGGGCATATTTTTGGTGTTTTGAATCACGTATTTTAATCTATTATAAGTATAATTTTTTTAATCTCATTTTCATTGCGGCTGCGCAATTTGAGAGTCGAAGTACGCGTGTGCAACACTTTAAAAAGGCGAGATTGTGGTTTTTGAGGGGTTCTTCTCCGTCAGCGCTCGACGAGAGCTGCTGTCGGCATTTTCCATTTTTACTTCTGTTCGCCCACGGCAGCGTAGGTGGCTCAAGACACCTCTAATGGTTTAAAACCTTTCTCCCGCATGTTGCTGTTGCTGTGAGTGGAATTTGCAACAACTCGGAACAATGTAAGTCAATATTAGTGCCTTAGCCTTCCAGACTGAATCTTTAAATAGGCTTGACATATATGCTAAAAATGAAACTCCTAGCGTCTGCGTAAACTTTGAAGGTTTTCACTCGAAGAACTGGATAAATTTATAGGTTGCGAACTAAGAGTTTTCAATGCTGTAACGCAAACTGCAAATGTGTGTTTGGCTCCTGTTTCGAAGAGTATTCCCAAGTCAAAACGCTACCGTTCACGAATGTTTGAAATCACCAAGTTGCCAGCTGATATTTTAGTGTTTTGCCGTTTACTTGGTCGACGATAAATTCACAAGTCTTAGTGCTGGCTGAAAATTATTATTGTTCTTTCTTACCTGCCCGTAAGGAAATGGTAGCTTCCAAATCAATTCATTTGAGCCCTTCAGTAATTCTAATGCGTGTTATACAATTTCTGTTTTCATCAAGGTTCAATGAGCTTTTGCCCACGATGTTTTGTGCTGCTGTTTTGATTACAGTGTGCTCGTACTATCAGCATCTCCGACATATTTGATGGCAACTGACGAGTGCTACAGAAGCCGGGTTTGAGCGTCTGTCATCGACAATACCGTGTACCTGCCCTTTTACGTATAGTAAGCCTAGCAGTGAATTGTGGAGTATTAATATTTTCACAGTTGTGTAATAATGAGAGATAATGCCGATATATTCTTAACCTCTTTACATGTTTGAAAGTTGACTACTATTTAAATGTATTTCAGAGATATTTACGAATACTATTGTAAGAAGTTGTAGTCATGAGCTGCGCTCAAATATTGTAATAAATACTTTTAAGTAGTGTGCTTGGTTTAACTGCTTTCCGTTCTCAAAATTGCTTTGTAAGAATGATTCAAGGTTTTGATATTAATATTTAACAAACAATTGTTACAAATACCGACATCCAATGTAACAAGTAGAAATACCTATGGTTTCCTTCGTCATAGTTGATGTACATTAATCAAAAGTAAAAAAAAAACTCTTAGCCCTCCCCATACATGCACCACCTAACTGTAGAAATAGAAAACCACACTTGCATTTTCGAAGAAGCAGCCGTGCTAGCGTGTTTTTTCCGTAGTATTATGTCAAGTTCTCATCACTGTTACCACCAGTTGTCGGTATTTAAAGATCCTTCCCATACCTCCCTAAAGGTAAATATTTTGAATGGTTACTGAGTACTTACCTTCTACTGCAAAATACACAATTTGGCCCAGGTTGTTTTTCACTTGATATTTATTTTCCATTTCAAACCCAGTCAGAACTGAAAATAGAGAGGTAAATGATACAAACTTTGTAAAAGTAAGCAGATAAAACAGTAGCAACAATTTTTTTATGTTGGCCCAATTTAAAATTACAATCAGTTAAAATATTACAGATCTTTTAAAATAATAGGACTAAATCTTAAAACCCCGTTTCTTCAATAAATTCGTTAATGACATTGTACTGCTTGCAGAAATTGCTTCTCATCTTTCACTGCCGCAAACATTTGTAACCACACCTTCAGGATATAAAGTAAGAACGTGTAATACCGTTATCTTGCTAAGGTATTTTAGGCCTGAAAATTATTTGAATTGCCATCCAAATTTTCTACACTTGCTAGGACCAAATGACAAAGACAACGTGAGAGGAGTGCTGCAAGTTCAACCTTTCAGCAGTTTTGTTTCTTACATCTGGATCGCAAGTCTGGTACTCATGTGTGGAGCTGGTGACATTAGAATGCTACCAGATGTATCAAACAAAAGAACAATTAAAAAGCAAAAAGTTGTTGCTCAAAAAATTGCAGAAGTGCATTACATGCAGTGAAAACAAACAAACATCTCCTGAATCCTTGAGTTATATGAGAATAAGTTTACTGCTAAGGAAACTTATAAACAATAGGAAAAGACTCGAGTTCTTTGTTGACCAATGAATGAAGCGAAAAAACGAACATGAAGACTGCGAATGATGTTATTACGCAGGATGGAAGGCAAAACTAATGAGGTTTAAACAAAATTCATTTCATATACACCTCTTACAAGAAATGAAAAGAGAAAATTTGAAAATCAAAATGGAAAATGAAGAACGGAAGAGAAAAATGGGTCAAATTAAAGACAGGTTGTCTACAATAGAAAAAAGGGAAGAGAACAACGCTGTACTGCCTCACAAATGCAAATTAAATAAGAAGAACAAATCTCCCGAATTGTTGAGTTAACAATGATAACAATGAGAACGAGGATACTGCTAAGGAAACTTATAAACAACAGGAAAAGACTAGAGTTCTTGGTTGAACAATGAATGAAGCTAAAACGAAAATGAAGACCGTGAATGATGTTTTCGCAGGATGGAAGGCAAAACTAATGAGGTTTAAACAAAAGTCATTTCATATACACCTCTTACAAGAAATGAAAAAAGAAAATTTGAAAATCAAAATGGAAAATGAAGAACGGAAGAGAAAAATGGGTCAAATTGAAGACAGGTTGTCTACAATAGAAGAAAGGGAAGAGAACAACGCTGTACTGCTTCACAAATGCAAATTAAATAAGAAGAACAAATCTCTCGAATTGTTGAGTTAACAATGATAACAATGAGAACGAAGATACTGCTAAGGAAACTTATAAACAACAGGAAAAGATTAGAGTTCTTGGTTGAACGATGAATGAAACTAAAACAAAAATGAAGACCGTGAGTGATATTACGCAGGATGGAAGGTCAAACTAACGAGGTTTTAAACGCAATTCATTTCACAAACATTTCTTACAAAGAAAATGAAAAGGGAAAATTTGAAAATCAAAAAGGGAAATGAAGAGCTAAATGGGTCAAATTAAAGACAGATTGGCTACAACAGACAAAAGGGAAGAGAACGCTGTGCTGCCTCACATGTGCAAAGAGGAAACAGTTCTCGTAGTAGTTAAAGTGTAAACAAAGCGTAGCCTAAACTTACCTTCCATTATTTCGACTGTTTGATGAACTAGCAGCTGGTCTATCGTTGTAAGATATTCCAGCCCAGCAGGACAATTCCGTACCGACTGAGGAATTGGCATCCAATTCATGGCCCCTTTAAAAAAACAAATGTTAACACACAAAAGGTACAATAAAATAAAGTGCACTATCAACATTACAAAAATACCGTAATGAGCGAGGATTATCGCTATCATTCGCAATGCCACATGAGAAATAGTTCGCGATCAGCATATTCTGCAATCGAGTACAGAAAACCACCCATGGGTCAATGCTGACGGATGCGCCGACAAGTTAGACGGTTTGCTGTCCATAGAAGGGGTTACCAGCTAGTTCTATCAAATTCTCTGA
>JAHWFP010048575.1:0-14144 GCA_023313725.1 Lithobius niger | reverse complement strand
AGCACCTTCAAAGACCGATCCTTTTTGGAAACTTGGCGGTTTTTACACCAGTTTTTGGTTTTCGGTGGATATCACAACTTTCATAGGACTGTAAACGTACAAAAGGTTACACCGTCTTATCGTCATCCGTACCTTTTTTCTGGAGGAATTTGATATCTATAAATTTTCACATTGATAATTTTCAAATTTATGATTGCCAATTATCCGTCGGTTAGCCAAATTGACATGGCTTGGGTTATTGCACGAACATTCTTCACATGCACACGTTTCTTCAACCCCATTTTTGCAGACACTGGCTAACAATCACTGAATTCGTTCGCTTCGCTCATTCAATCAGCGCATGCCCTTTAGTTGTTTTGTTTATCCTTGTACCTTACCCTTACTTTTTCAAGTTTTCGGCAGCATTAGGATTTATTCTCGACATGACAAGCAATGCTTTTAGTTACTTGCAGTTGATAGACACATGTAACTTAGGAGTGTGAACATACAATACGTCAGCGCACCATCTTATATTCCGCTCTACCTTTCTTTTTGGAGGTATTTCATGTCTATAAATAATTAGCCGTTACATCAGAAAAAATGAGAATTTTTATCGTCTGCTTTCTTCGTTTACTTGTAGTCATGCAGAAACTTCAGTTACTAAGACACCAGAACGCGAAGCATTTTATTTTTCGGTTATTAGCAAAAACCACGCTTGCTCGTGGATGCTAGTATTGTTGTGTAACCATCATCTAACGTGCATCCCTTTATTCTTACGCATCAATGGCAACGTAAATGTTTGCTTATTTTGTCCTTCGTTACAGTTCAGTTTTTAGTTCGTCCAGACTTTTACAATTATCTGAGGAACAGTGTTAATTGTTCAAGCCATTTGTTGCTTGAAATCTTTGGTTGCAACTTGGAAAAAAAACAAAATTTAAATTCCCTGGTGGCAAATTTCAAAACCCTCCCATGCATTTGTCCTGACCCCTGCAACCCCCAAACCAACAAGAGGACCATGCTCAGATCACCATGCATCCATGTGCAAAAGTTCAGCTACTTAGAACGTCTTAATTTTGCGCTAGCCATGAGCAAAAAGTCTATGGGAATAAACATGGGAAAAATCTTATTAGCTAGCTAGACAGTAACACAAAAACAACGTTATTGATTCATATTTTTCTCTATGATTGGTGGACACTCATCCTTTACATTTTTAGTTTTTCTTAATCTCTGACCCTTCCCCTTACATTTTCCACAATTGAATCATTTCTGTTGCATTGGGATTTACCTTCAACGTGCCAAAATATGCTTTTAGTTGCTTACAGTTAAAAGAAACCATGTCTGCTAGTGAGCCACCTTTTTATCATTAAAAATCAATTTTTTAACGATCGGATGTCTACAATGGGATGATCTATTGTTATTTGGTGGCAAAACATTTGGGCCAGGGTGAGTAAGTACAATGGCGCGACCAGTGAAGCGCTTCTTGCTGGCTCTTAAAGAAAAGGGTGTGTTGACCCGGAGAGAAGTCGATGGAGGGATTGTGACTGATGAGAAATATGCTGAAATACTGAAGATTGCAACCGAGGTTGGGATTGATGAAGTGGATCTGCAACTCTATGGAGTAACGGGAGGTAAAATGGTAGAATCAGAATTTAGCCAAGACTCAGTATTAGCGCCGAGTAACAATGCAGAGCCCAACAATGGGCAACGAGGGGTTGTTGTGAGCGGAGTGTATTCTAGGTTGCCTCCTGAAACTGTGGCTAATTTGTTTGTGGGGTCTGCGCCCATGGAAGGAGAAGGTGCAGAGCCAAGCCAACGACCATCTTCATATGCTGAAGTAACGTTAAATGAGCGTGATAGTGCGGGTAATGCAGAAGACTCCTCAAAACGTGAATTAGGGGCGAAAAACCTAAACTGGCTTAAATCACTATACAAGGGCAGTCTTGCGAATGTAGAAATGAAGAAATCGTTAGTTATTATTGCTGATAGAGTGGGCTGTCCATACTTTGTTTCTGACATTAAGCAAGCATTGGCAGCAGTGATAGACTTGAAACGAGTAACAGGCATTGCATGGCTAAGAGCCAATAATGCCTTTCATGTGTCTTTCGCAGACCTGGAGGCGAAACGGATTGTTAGCCAGGCAGAATTTAGGTTAGGAGGTCAACTTGCCACTATACATGATCTACATGATAGGACTATCAACATTAAACTTCACTGGCTCCCCCTGGACATCGCAGATAGTGAGGTCAAGAGGGCGTTCCATGATTTTGGCGAGGTAGTTAGTCTAGTGCACGAGCTTCATGAAGATGAGGACCTCCGGCACTGCCGGAACGGCATTATTTCAGTTGTGTTGCGCCTGAGAGAAACTGTTCTTGTGGATGAAGTGCCTGACACTGTTAGAGTTAGGGGTGTGTCTGCTCTGCTAGTTGTGGGCAACAGACCTCCGCGTTGCCTCAAATGTACCCAGATTGGGCACATTCGAAAATATTGCCCCAACGTGTTCTGTCGTACCTGCCATGTTTATATGCCTCGAGTCGCTCTTTGTGGCCATCTTGCGCCACCACCACCACCATCACTACCACCACTAAATGTGCGGACTGAACCTGACAGTCATGTTGTGGAGTTGCCGGCTGAAGCGGATCAAGTTAGGGATCACCTCTCTGGGCAGTGGTCTCGTGTTCGTGCCTCGAAACGCAGGAAGAATTCTAGTGGTACTCTGTCTTTGGCCAGTTCGCCCCCGCATCCAAAGGTTGTTGCCATCGATAGCAAGAATCGCTTTTCCGTGTTGGCTGTTGCTGATGACAAGTCAAGTGAACTGCAAGTGAAACCGCCTCCAGTCGTGTCCAAGTTCCTCCCGACGCCATCGGATGACTGTTCACTGGGAAGCCCGGCGAGTGGCGCCTTAGATGAGTTGACGAAAAGTGGTTCGCCAATGATTACTGGTGCTGAAAATTTCCAGGCTATTCCTGGGGCTGATGACCCTGTGGCAAGTGCTACTATTGATATGGATTCGCGTGAAGAGCTGGGAAAGGATTCTGAATCGTCATTGATAGTTCGCACGGCTGCTGTTGGGCGGCGGACAGCGAGGATATGGTGTTATCATCTGAATCGTTCTGTTGTGCCTCTGAAGATAGCAATGGTGGACAACGTTGTGAGTCTACATTGGTTGAAGATTGTGGTGATCCAGAAGTAAGTGAAGATTGTGGTGATCCAGAAGTAAGTGAAGATTGTGGTGATCCTGAAGTGAGTGAAGATTATGGTGAATTACTACTTGGGTCATCGTTGTAAATTCTGGTCTCCTAACATAGCATACCTTCAAGTTTTGCGTATGGAATGTCAGGGGGGCGAACAACAAAGTTGAGGAAATCGAGAAATTGTGTAGTGGTTTTGATGTTGTTGGTATTGTGGAGTCGAGGTTTCCGGGTGGTTACACGCCTTTTGTTAAGGGGTTCCATGGCTTTGCAGGATCTGGTCAATCTGGAATTCGAGTTTTTATTAGGGATTTAATTCCATTCTCCCTCGCTCCGCACCCATTGTGCAGAGGTATTGACGCCTGTGTTTTCCAAATTTGGTGGGAGACTCGCTGGATCACGCTAGGGGCGATTCATGTGACGGAAAGTTTTCAGAGCTTGAGTGGGTGGCGTGGGTTGGCTCTCTTCCTGGTCCAGTGGTACTGGGAGGAGATTTCAACGCACACCACACACTTTGGGGCAGTGCGCGCTGTGATGCTAGGGGGCGGATTATTGCTGACTCCTTGAATCATCTTAGGTTAGAGGTGATTCAAAACGGCTCTATCACTTTTGTTAGGCGGTACGGTGCATGTATTCAGGAGTCTGTGTTGGATCTTTTCCTTTGTTCGTCTGACATCGCATCTCTATTTTCTTTTGTAACATCGTCTGATCTCAGGGGCAGTGATCACTTTCCTGTGGCACTGTCCAGCAGAGCTCATACCCCCATTGATTCGCCGTTGCGTTTATCCAGTGGGTACCCGCGAATTAGTTCGGGCGCTTTTGCTGACTGGATTGCCAAATGGCTCATGGTAAAGAGACGGCCCCGTAGGAGCATCTCTAGGAAGCGACTCGACCCTGTCTGGTGGACCTCGGCTTGCAGGAGGGCTGTTTGTGATAGGCGAAAGGCTTGGCAGCGTTACTCTAGGCTTCGCTGCGACGTCAGGTGGTTTGAGTACGTCGGGACTGTGCAAGAAACAAGGTTTATTTTGCGAAAGGAAAAGGCCACCTTCGGGCGCAGGCTGTGCGAGCGTGTCTCGCATGGTACTCCTATTTCGCAGGTCTGGGCCTTGGTGCGTCCTCAGGATTCCCGAATTGCGGTGACTTGGGCGCTGGACCTTACTGGGAATGTTTTGCGTGGTGCCCGTTTGGCCAATGCCTTCAATTCCAATTTTGCAATGGTGTACGGGGCTCCTAAGGGCCCCCCTCCTCCTCGTCTAGCTGATTGTGTTTCTGTCCCCGACCAGGTGCCTTTGACACTACTTGAGTTGTCGGCTGCTTTGCATGTGTGTAGGCCTGATAGTGCCTCAGGAATAGATGGTGTGTCTTATGCTGATTTGCAGGGCCTTGATCTTGCTGGTCGTAGTGACCTTTTGGAGTACTACCAGACCCTTTTTGATGGGGCTCCTGTTCCTCAGTCGTGGCTGTTCTCTATCCTCTCCCCGGTTCTGGGTAGGGGAAAGGTGCGGTCAGCTGTTGAGAGTTACAGACCCATTGCTCTTCTCTCCTGCCCTCGAAAAGTTTATGAGAGGATACTCATCAACAGAGTTGTGTGGCAGCTTGAGGACTCTGGGAAGCTATTCAGTGCCCAGTTCGGCTTCCGTAAGCACAGAGGAGCTCAAGATGCTATGTTGTATTTAGAGTCTGGCATTCGGGAGGCCTGGGTCAATGACTGTATTGCTGTCGTGGTGTTCTTGGACATTAAGGCAGCATATGACATGATTGATGTGGCCTGGCTTGAATACTCGCTGGAGAGTCTTGGGGTCAGGGGGAAACTCAGGTCGGCTGTTTCGGCCCTTCTAGGTAAGCGGCAGTTTGCAACCAGGGTTGATGGCTCCTGGTCGAGTGTTTTGACCACGGATAGAGGCCTCCCGCAAGGGAGCTGTCTCAGCCCAGCTTTGTTTGCAGTGGCGATTGACGCGGTACTGGTTGAGCTGAGCTCTTCAGTGAGTGTTGTCGCCTATGCAGACGACGTGGCTGTTTGGCTGTCTGGGAAAGACCTGCCTATGCTCCTGGAAATTGTTGAAAAGGCTATCGCTCATGGCTCCCGGCTCCTTGCGGCCAGAGGATTGAGGCTATCCGGTGCCAAGACCGAGCTTATGATCTTCCACAGAGGCCCTTCGCTTACTGGTTCCATTTCTGTGGATGGATCAGTGGTGGAGGCATCGAGTAAGATGCGATACCTTGGTTTCTGGCTTGATCCGCGACTTGACTGGTCACACGATGCAGCGGCAGTGAAGGGTACCATTGCGTCTAGGCATAATGTTTTGCGTTCAGTTACATCTAATAGGTCTGTGGCCAAACGTGCTACGATCAATTCACTTTACAGGACATACATCAGAGCGTGTGCAGATTTTCACATTCCAGTTGTTCTGACCTCAAAGGGTGCTTTGAAAAGCATTCAGGTTGCTCTGAATGACTGCCTGCGAGTTGTGTCTGGTTGCCTACCTTCAACCCCAGTCCAGGCACTACTTGTTGAAACTGGCGATATGCCCATAGACATTAGGGCAAAGGAACTCTTGGTCAGATTGTGTCAACGGGCTGTTGCTAGGGGTGCGAGAGATCCGCTCGCCCAAATTATTGTTGACTACATGTCCCTCCCTCAGGGGGCCCGAGGTTTGTTGGGTGCTCTTGGTGTTGGGGCTTCCCTTCTTGCTGCTCCTGAGGTGGCCGGGTTGCCGAAGGTTCGTTTTGTTGACCCCCCTCCCCTGTGGGTGTGGTGTGGGGCCGCCCTTCGTTCTTTCCACAGTGGTCAGCGTCTGGACCCATCTTGTGTCACTGTTTATAGTGACGCGTCGTTTTGTGTTGAGACAGGAGTTGGCGGTGTTGGGGTGTGCGTACCCAGTTACCGGCTGGAATATAGCTACCACCTAGTGTCAGTGCCTTCAGCATTCGTTGGAGAACTTGTTGCCCTCACGGTGGCACTAGAAGTTGGTTTAGAGTTGCGTGCATCGAGTTTTCGGGTTGTCACTGATTCTCTGGCGGGTGTGGGATTCCTCCAACGGTGCTTTACCTCCTTGAACGTTTCTCATCCGCTAGCCCTCGAGGTTGGGTGGAAGTTATTCTTGGCTAGCCAGATGGGAGTTGCTATTTCAATTGTGTGGACTCGTGCGCACAGTGGGGAGTTTGGGAACGAGTTAGCGGATGAACTGGCTAGGAAGGGTAGTCGTCTGACAACCCCGGTAGTCTCTTTTGTAGTTGGCCCAGGAGACCTTCGGCCAGCCTACTCTGGACTTTCGTCTAGGGTCTGGCAGGGTCGGTGGGCTGCTGGACCCACTGGCCGTGCTCTGTTTGGGATTCACCCCTCTGTTTCACGGCCTGAGGCCCTTGATAGTTTAACGCGGGGCGAGGCGGGTCTTCTTTCGAGACTTCGTACTGGCCATGTCCAGCTTCGGGCGCACCTTTTTCGCCTGGGTTGGGCACGGACTCCTCAGTGTAGATGTGGCCTATCAGATGAAACGGTGGCTCATTTTCTATTTGATTGTCCGCTTTGGCAAGCGCAGCGACGTTTTGTCTTTCATGACGGGGACGACCCTATGGCAATGGTCCTGGGGGTCCCACCTCATGCGCAGAATGGAAGGGTGGGGTATTTTAGAACATTGGGATTCTGCAAGGCAACAGGTCGTTTTGGGTAGTTGGCGGCGGTTTTCTGTTGACTCACCTGTTGTTCCCCCCCTCTCCTGGCATTCCATAGTGGTCAGGGCTAGCACAGGAGTATTGCGTTGTGTAGCTGTGTACGGCTACTTGTGGACAGTGGGGTTAGGATGGAGGCGGTTTTGTGTCGGTCCTCTGGTGTGGAATCCTGCTATAACTGTTATGCTGTTGGACTGGGTGCACAGTGGAGATCGTTTTTGGAGCGATGTGGTTTACAAGGATTTCTAGCACGGTACACCTGCACAGTATGGAAGGCCCTGTGTGATATGTTCAAAGCTGTCATGAATGTATAGCGTAAGTTAGGTTAAGGCAGTAGGGTGAATGTATGGCTTCAAGGGCCTTAGAACTCAAATAAAATTAACATAACATAACATAACATAACATTTGCGTGTGTCTAGATAATCAACCAAGGTTGTTAGCACGACCCTGAAAGGCATGAAACTTACAAGTACAGTAGCGGCCAAAAGGTTTTGCACATTGCATCGCTCCAACAATACCCTGCACGAACCATAATCACATTGAACGATGGCATGAAGTTGCAGTCATTGTTGCCAATTTCTACGGAAGAATATGAGGTTTATTAATTTTCAACAATAAACATAATTTGTACCGTGTATCTCAGAATCGAATAGAGTTAGCTGCAAAAGAAACAACGCAAACAAAACCTATAAATTTTAAACGGTAGCATGCTGCAATGCCGTTACTCACTACAGTGATTTGCAGCTAAAAGGACGATTGGAAAGAATAGTTAACACTTAGTTAATAGTTAGTGCTTACACCACGGCCAAAGGTGTACGCAGATTTTCAAAAAGTTGGGGGCATTTCTGAAAAAAAAAGAACAAATTTTTCGCTTAAGTTTTTCTAGAGATTCTTTGCCAGATGACGGACCTTCCTCGCAGGGTGTTGCCCGACGAAAATTGTTTCTGTAACTGGACTGGATGCCCTTTTGTAAAAACCGATGACAATTTAGCACTCCCCTAGAACACAATTAGTTACTTTTCCTTATCCCCCCCCCCCGTGGAAAAATTAGCTTGACTCGCGACGATATGACGAGGACAGTGGAGGGCCGCTCTGTGGTTGTATTTGCCCAAACTTGCACAGTTTCGCAAATTGTTAACCGATTTTGATGTTTCAGTACACAATGTTAATCGTCTTGGCGAGAACCTTTCACTGGCGGAAGAGCCAAAATAATTCGTTAAAGCACTGAAGAAAAATATTGGATGCGGACAATTTTTCTTAACACAGTTGGTGTCGCGGACACTGGCAGAACAGGGCTATAGCTAGGAATTTGTCGTGGAGGTTGGGGGCAGGGGCGCAAACTGGCAATTTTAAGCCCCTACCGCAATTACACTCCACCGCTATTTTACGCCCCAATCGCAATTTTACCACCACGCAATTTTGCCCCCAACTTGACGAAGGAATACAGTCCAAATCTTAAACAAAAGCGAAAAGAATAGAAAACATAAAAAATAAAATGAACTATGTACTTTTCACGCCCTTTTTTTTAAGTGTTTGCCCCCCCCCCCCCCCTGCTTATCACGGCCATGGGCAGAACGTCCTGCTGCTGGAAATGCCCTTGTTTAGAAATAGGCATTCAAGGACAGTAGTCTACATAAAAGGTCAATTTATGGCAAAATAGACTTGTCATAACACAACTGTCTTACTTACGCAGTAAATTAGAATAGAGTTTAACTGAGCAGCGAGTTACAAAAGTCTTCAATAGTCGACTACATCTGCATAGAGCTTAATTTGCATACAATTTTTGTTTTGTTTTGTTTACATTATAAATGATGGTTAGCTCTCAAGAATTCAAACTGGTATTTTTTAAACATGTTTTGCTTTTTGGGGTATCCTCTTTCTTTAGGTATGATTTGTTATGTTTAGTCAAAACTAACCTTGGTGAATGATGTAAACGACTTTATTTTCTTTTTAAAATTATTATCTGTATTAAAACTAGTTGCTTAAAATTAAAACAACTAGCTCTCTCCGTATTATGGCTAATTTTTCAAACTAAATCAAAACTTTTGCAAATTTTACATAAGTCTAACGGAGTGTAACGAAGCAACATGCATGAAATTTTGTACACAATCGAATGAGCCGTGGGACCCTCACGAAAGACCCCACAAGGCCCCTAGCGCCCCTCCCCCTCTACCTTCTTCCTGATGCTTGACCAACAAATTCTTCCAAATCAAGCTAACAGCATGAAATTTGCAACAGAAGTCATTCTTAGCAGTACAACTCGAAGCGTCCATGGAACGCTCATGAGACACCCCACAAGGGCCCCCAGCACCCCTCCCCTCTTGCCTTCTCCCTGAGACTTGACCAACAATTTCTTGCAGATTTCGCTGAAAGCAAGGAATTTCGTGTACAGAAGCCATTGTTAGGCGTTCATGAACCCTCCAAGGCCGCCTCTCCCCCCCCCCCCACCCCATTCGTGGCCCCTTCCTGCTTGTCCAACAAATGTTTGCCGATCGAGGAAAAGAAGGAAATTTGGTAAACAAGTCATTCTTAGTACTACTGATCGAATCAGCCTTGCAACCTCCTATAGAGGCTTCATATTTCAATTTGCTCCGCATGTAATAGGCCCAAAGCCTGTTTCCTAATTACAGCACACGACGAAATGTGGCTGCGCAAAGCCATTCTAACAGAGCGAAGTGCAGTGAAGCCTGACGAGGAACACTGCTTTGAGTGATAGATTAATTCATAGAAAATAACAATTCCTCCATAAGTAAACTATGACACTGAATCCCAACACTTGCCAAACAAAGATTTGTTTAAATTTCAGCATAAAATATTTATCTATAGTTTTTCGGCAAATTTTGTAACGGAAGGTATTTGTGCTAACGTTAATATGCTGGGTGTTTATCCCTCCCGAAATATTTTAAAGCTACTCACTGCACTAATGTTACCTTTTTAATTTAGGAAACCATTTTACCACTTTCAGTCTATCTAGATTGCAAACTTTTTTTTCCGTGAGTATGTATATTTTATGTAGATCCTAATGCTCACCTTCAAACAGAACCTCCTGAAGATTAAAAATACGATAAAACTTTCAGAATAGCGTTCGGAAAAGCTAAAAATATTTCTCAAGGATTTAGGATCGGTCTAAAAGATGCAGTGTTATTTTTGTTATCTAGTATTTCCAAAAGAATTGTGAAGCCTTAGTTTACATTCCTAATCGTATTGAATAGAAAGTAATGTATAAACAAGCTAAATTCTGGAGTCCCGTTAATGTTACGATATTCTTTTCTAAATCATTCTAGACTACCGTAGTTTACTTGAAAAATGCTTGCCGGGCAAGAATGCAGGCTCGAGCCAGGAATTACCAAGCGCACACTCACGCCCTATGCGGCCTATTGTTGGAGCTCTTTCGGCTGCAAAACCTTTTGGCCGCGACTGTACATTAAACACTCTTTCATTTTCGGCCCGAAATGCGCTTTTCCGTCTTGGTCACCCACACAAGAAGACAACTACATAAATATATTACATAAGAGAGGAAAACGTCAATAAAACCCAACAGAAATAGCCTACTTACATGATGAATTTCTCTAAACAAGAACGTACATATGCAGTGGTTCGCCATATTGACGTCGCGTGATGTTATGTGACACAGAGTTGAATATTATTCACTTGAAGAGAGTTAAATAATTTGTGCCATTCTTACAAGAGATATACATCTGTACTAGTACTCAGGGCCTTTTGTTGGCAGAGATGGTATAAGCTTTCAAATCTAACATGAGTTTTGCAATGCCTCCTGTTGAACGATTCTAGTTCTATGCCGTGAGTGTCAGTAGAGTGTTTCGCTACAGCATGTCCCATAAAGTTCTTAAAAGGGCCCGTACACGTTCCAGCTATCTTCTGACTAAAGACCTTCGGTATTGGACTACGTAGGTAAAAGGGCATATAGCGTACCCAGTAGAGTTTTAGGTCTAAAGCTGGGTCTTGCAAGTCGAAACAATACACCCACCCGGACGATTGGGACCAAGGTTTGTGATGAATTCATAAAGTTGAGGTAAACGTGGGGATGAGGATGACAGATGGCACGGTACACTGCAAAGGAAGGTCTCTCCACAGCTCAAACACCATTTTGGGAAACACTGTGACAAATTAGGTCATAAAGACCGAGTAAAAAAGTCATGATTCTTCAGGTTAGCGGCTCAGCTTTCAGGTCAAAAGTGACACGTTATCATGTTTTCGCAGTATCACGTTTGCACGAGCTATGTCACGCCGCATGATCATCTTTAGTGCAGAAATGGAAGCTAAGTGTTACTGAAAATGTTTGAAATTTTGTCCACATTTGAAAAAAAAATTAACTCCATAGAATTTATGAAAAACGTTCCATATCTTAAGGTTGTTGACAGTGCAAGAATTCCCTGCATTTACTTCTGCAAGGATCTGTGATGACATGATAATGTATTTTATTTTTTCATTTTTTTTTTCTTTTTCAGATTATGGCCACCATATTAACATATCTGATTGTCTTATTACAAGTACCGTTACAGGATACTACGAGCAACACACCATTTTACTGCAATGACACTGTGCAAAACTGCACTGTTGTAGTGGCAGACAACACTCGACACTATATTTGTCCCATTAACTAATAATCGTATTGGATCGCGATGTGCATTGCCATGCATTAGTGTTGTGTAGCAAATACTGCAATTCTTGTGCTGTCTTTATAAGATTTAGTTTCGTAGATGCAACTTTGATATGTCCAAAGATCTGAGAGACAGTATGTGTCAATCAATTTTACGCCAAGGTGTGAATTCCTGTTGCAATTTTACAGGTTGTAATTCGGTAATGAGAATTTTGTACGTGGAAAGTGCGCCATGCATAGAGAGACTGCTGGACGAATGCATCACGTACAATTGGCTGTACATACATCACATTTTACATTTCTAAAACAGCAAGGTCTAGTACTGTCTGTATAGCTAAGTGGTAGGGTCTCTTCCTCTTGTCATTGGTGAGGATTCATTTCCCCGCTCAGGCAGTCTTATATTGTTTTTTATTTGGGTTTCGTTAGATTTTGAGGATAGCAGTCACCTTTTTTTCATTTGATTAACATTTTTATTAGTACTACAGTATCTCCTTGCAAACGCACGAATTTATTTCATGTTCAGTTTGGCATTGTTGCGTAATAACAATGTTTAAAACAATGTAAATCAATCAATTTGGACGTTTGGAGCTCCCTAACCTCTGAACCGCTTGACCAATTAGAAAGGTTCATATGAAAATGGCATATCTCCAGAGCAATACCTGTAAAATGAGCTAAGAACCAGCTTTATTCACCACATGGAAGAACTTATTTTCGTGATACAAAAAAAAGTTACTATTAGTTAGTAGTTAGTAATCTACCCCAAAACAAAACTTGTTAAGGATTCCCGCCAAGCTTTTGGGCCGTGGGAAGTCGTGATATCAAACGCCAAGCTCTTTTACCCAGCTAAGCCCACCGAGTAATAGTTTGAAGGTTAAATGAAATATATGAAAATTGCTTACAACGTAATTTTCAATTATTTCATTTAACGTTTGAAGTATTAGTCGGTGGGATTAGCTTGGCGTGTGATACCACGACTTCCCACGGCCGAAAAGCTTGGCGGGAATCCTTAACAAGTTTTGTTTTGGGGTTGATATCAGCTGTTTTTGGTCCAAATTGATGAAATCCATTTGTTTTTCTTAGTAATTATGAGATGGAAACACCAATCTAGTTTTCTGGTCCATTTCCTTTTTGTTGTTGGCTTTCGTTACATTTTGAGGACAGCAGGCACCTTTTTTATATGCTAGCATTTCAATTAGTAATGAATACGAACGGATTTATTTAATGTTCAGTTTAGCATTGTTGTATAATAACAAAGTTTAAAACAATGCAAAACAATCAATTTGGAGCTCCCTAGCCCCTGAACCACTTGACCAATTAGAAAGGTCCATATGAAAAGGGCACATCTCCAGAGCAATACCTGTAAAATGAGCTAAAAACCAACTTTATTCACTTTAGTAGTAGTAGTTAGTAGTAGTTAGTAGTAATTAAGCAAATATCAACGTTATTCAGGTCATTTTTTCAACAAGAAAACGTTAAGCTATGGGCCTAACAGTGACCTTTATGTCGTTAGCCGACTCAAGACGCCCTATCAAACAAGTTTCAGCCTTTTCTGTCGCTTTGTTATCAACCCTCACATACCTGAAAACAGGCAAACTACCTTTGCTGTAAAGACACAACGTGTCTAGGGGTCGCCATGCTCATATATACCTATTATCTGGATCTAATCGTTTCAACTTGGCGGACGACACACTAGCGTGTGCCTTGATTAGGCAAATATCAACGTTATTCACGCCGTTTTTTTTACAAGAAAACGGTACGCTTTGTCCTTGGTAGTGACTTTTATGTTGGCAGGCGACCACAGTCTCCCGATTAAACAAGTTTCAGCCTTTTCTGTCGCATGTTATTTATCCTCAGATGGCTGAAAACAGTCAAACTACCTTTGCTGTAAAGACACAACGTGTCTAGTGGTCGCCATGCTCATATATACATATTATCTGGAAGTTATCGTTTTACTTTGGCGGGCGACACACTAGCGTGTGTCTTGATCTCATAAAGGAGTCAAATACGAGTTAGGTAAATATGTGATGATCAAGAATCGTGCGTTTATTACTAATGACTAAAACACTGAAATAAACAGGATAGAAAGCTAAACAAAAGGAGGTAAACATTGAATATTACAACTGAAAAAAAAAACGAGTCCCATTACTTTGCAAAAGTTACCCCTCTTCACGTCACATTGTGAACTCGTCCAATTGATGTCAGACTGCCACAGAAGGATATCTGCCTTCTGTGAGTATGTTTTAACAGGCTTTTGCCTGCCAATTTGAAACGTTTTATTTTTACTTCTGAAGATGGTGCTGAGCATAGCATAAATTAACAAGCATTTTTATTCTATGCGAGAAACTGCACGTAAAGATAATTAAGCCAAATGTAGTAATATAAAAATTCAATGTCTATTTGAGCAAGCAAAATAACGTGGAAATTACTTGACTAAACAATTGTTCAGTTTAGAACTTACTAAATAGAAGTAAGTAATTTGGATAATTTTCACAAACAGCCAGCTACTCACTCTGAATTAAATTAAGAATTAGGTTTCAATTTTTAGCAGTCAAGCTGTTAAAGTAAAGTCACCTTGCAGTTATATTTGGAAGGGGTTAAAGAAATTAAACTAGAAAGTAAAGCTGTAATAGTGAAAAAAGTGATAGCACAATGGAACTAACATCGCTAGCAGTTCACAATGTTTGTTC
>JAHWFP010048571.1:0-10784 GCA_023313725.1 Lithobius niger | reverse complement strand
GGGGGGGCAGGGTGCAGGGAGGGGGCATAGCCGCTGCTCTTTTCGGAAAAATGCCCTTTTTACTCTTTTTGTAGAAAAAATATGTCTTATTTCAGTTTTCTGACCAGATAAATGCTGGTGCTGCAACCAGAGAAAGGACCTAGAGGCCTAGAAAGGGCAAAAATAAGGCCAGAAAAGGGGCAGAAAATGGTAAAAAAAGAGAGACAAGCTTAAAAAAGGATAAAAAAACTGACGAGCAAAAAAAAAGGTCTCCAGAAACACCTCAGCGTGCCCTTTTACAAACGTTGCCCCGGCCCTCTCGATGGTCCGTGCACACTACTAGTTAATATGGTCTATTGGAATGTTAAAATCGGTCACAATTGCGTGAAAGTATGAAATAAATTTTTGTTGTAGGACCCAAGATCAACATAACATTTCGACCCGCAATGATTTAATGGAAAAAGGGCAGCGGCAGTGTCCACCATAACGTACCCAACGGTAGTGATACATTTTTATTTTATTAGCATTAATGAAAAGGTGCTGCAAGCCATTTTAGCTCATTAACTTTATCAGAATATTTTCTCGTTGTTGACGCTCTACAAACTGGAAACATCCAAATGTCTGACGAAACGATTCTATCGGAGCTGGCTCAGCAAGCTCAACGCACAGACGTAAAACAGAACACTTAAGGTTTTTAATACTCATTCGTTGTATCGAGAAACGAAATTACAAGCAGCTAGTACTAAATTTAAACAGTGTAAACGTGATAGTAGGCTAAGCACTTATCCAAGAATTTATGGTTGGACGTTGACGGGAGACTTGTGAAAACGAAACCGTCGCGCAAGGTAAGAAACCACAGGAAGTGATGCTTTTCAACGTGCACGCGCAGAACGCCTCGTTACGTTGAAAACAAGTCAGGGACCGAGTACGCCAATGAAGTTCGTGCCTTACGTATTGGAACTCAAATATGAAACGTAATTAATTTACACTTATAATTTACAACCAAATAAGCATGGCTGAAAAAAAGTAGAGAACTGTACATCTGAAAACAGGAAAAAAGTAGGAAAATAAGGAATTAGAAAAAGTAGGAACTCTACGACCCCTGCAATTTTTTTTTATTTCAACTCAATGCAAAGACAAAAGTTAAGCGATTCTAACTTGATTTCTCATTACACAATTTTTGGCTTCACTTTAGTATGAAAAATTAAGTAAAAGAACTTTATGATGCAGAAACAATACATTTTGACGATCTATGTAGGTATCTTGTTCAGGACACGCTTAGCACTTTTGCGTAGCCATGACTGGACTGTCCACTCTTCTCTTGGCAGAAGTGGGGGGATGAAACAGTAGCCTACACAAAACTTATGTTACCATGGTTTAGTTCATTAGTGAAGAGATAGGGAAGGGAAGCGAAGAAGAGGGGGGAAGGAAAAGTCTTACTTTAAGCTTTTTATTGGCAATACTTTTGTTAAATACGGGCAATTATTGCAGTCATTTCCCAGCGCTGGGTACCCGGAATTTTCAGTTACGTGGCCGGGTAGCGGGTAACCGTTACATCCTAAATGACACACATGCGTATTTTGAAAAACAGGCCTTCAGGATTGTTTATGGTAGGAAATAAAACCCTTTTATTTGAAATGAATGCAAGAAACGTAACGAAATATGTCAACATGGTAATGTTTGAAGCGATTGACACGGACGAGCTATCAACTTCAGACAGTGCTGGCCACGTTTTGCGTTACACTGCGTCGACTAATGAACGCTACAGCATATTCCCTTAATAATTTAGTTTTTGAAGTTAGCCAATGAACATCGACTTAAGAGTGATAACACCACAGCAGCTTTCAAAAGCTACTGAAGTGTTATCACAGAAAGTCGGTGGTGGACCGCTGTAATGAATCAGCTTCAGATGAAGATGCTCGTTGCACCAAATAATGAAAGTCTTCCCGGCAAAGCTGACACCAATAGAACCAAAAAAAAAAAGGACATTGCCGGCTAGCGGCTAAATTCTGTTTCTATTGCGTTAACGAAATACCTGTGATTTTAGCATTTTCACTCTCAAATACATTTTCACACCAAATAATTAAAGTCTTCCTTACAAAGCCGATTACCAATGAAACCAAAAGAAAAGAAAATTGCCGGCTATCGGATAAATTCTATTTCTATTGCGTAAACGAAATACTCTCAAACGCATTTTCCATCTAAGAGAATGAATTTAGCCAATCACCAGCTCCCAAACCACTAATGCGGTCCTGCATGTCCCACCTACTTAAACTTCAGATGTGAAGCCAGTTATCTTTTATACCTCTCAGTATGTCACAATGATATTCGAAGAGGGGAGGATAAGGTGGGTATGGCTAAAGTATATTTTCGTTCACGCAATAGAAACAGAATTTAGCCAAAAGCTGGCAATTTTCTCTTTCTATTGCTACGAAAATGTCATTACCCATAATTTTAGCATTGACAGAAGACCACGCCAACAATGGTACCCCAGGGATTAGGAGCTGGTCACCCAGTAAACTCAGACTTTGCACTTATTGAATGACAGCAAAAACAGGATTCAGGATCTCTTCTGATGTGGCGGCCTTGTAAAGTCTTAGTACATTGGGGCCTGGACAACACTTCTGGCGGTGATCAAGTGATCATTCGTGGGTCCCAGCTTGCGACGGTCATTTGCTTTGGTGATCATGCCCCTGAAGTAATGTGAGAGAAGATGGATGCATTCCTCCTCGATGCTGTTTGCAAGATCTCGGGGATAGGGTGATTCTGATGTTGTTCTCATGGCGGTTGACGTCTGAAGCTTTGTAGGCGTTCTCAATGACTGATTTTATCCAAGAAGCTATCACCACGCTCTTCTTGAATGGCAAAAAAGTTGGTTCTTCCTTTAAGAATCGCCTTACTTTCAGTCTGTTCCAAGTAAAAAAATTAATGCTAAATTGGATAGAGTAGTCTTTCGGGGTCATAGCATGTGTGAGCGCGAATGATAATTGGTTTAGAAGGTTAGCAAGGTTTGAAGTCGTAATGAAAAAAACAAGAATGCGGGGTCCACTGAAAGGGCTTGAACTTCACTACAACACGAACTTGAGGCAAGTGTAATCAAGAAAGCCGTTTTTCTGGTTAACCCTTTGACTTTCAGCATTATTTTCTCTAATGGTGGTCACGCAGTTCAGTGATGAATTTAGTACAGGAACAGAATTTAAACTGGAAAACAGCTTGAGTGAGGTTGATACTTGATGCCTATAGATAGCTGCTAGCATTGGTGCAGGGATATGGGATGGTACGGCGAATTGAATATGCCGTATTGGCTCGCATATAAGCCGCATTTTTTCTAAATATTTTTTTCCAAAAAAGCAACCTGCGGCTTCGCTAAATATTGACCAGTTTTGACGTTCAAATACACCATTTTAAACGTTTTTTTTTTGCTAGCTTTCCTATGGTGCAACCTGAAAGTCACTAGCTTCAACCATTCTGAATTTATTTCTAAACAAAAACCATTTTACTTACAATTTAAAGAAACGTGGGTTCCAAATGGATACGAAAAATTGATGTTCACTTTTAATTTTAACAGGACCAGTGTTTAGTTACAACATTAAGAGCCTGTCTGTTGATTATTTAATATAAACATTTTCACATCTTTACATCTTTCACAAAATGAATTGTGCAGAAAACATTTGGCTTGCGTGCCCTTTATTTTTTTTTTTTTTGGGGGGGGGGAGGTCTTTTTTCTGGGTGCGGCTTATCAACGCGCGTGGCTTATTTGTGAGCCAATACGGTAAGGTGAATTGTGGTTACGGGTTCAGAAATTCAACCAGAGTAAACAGACATGATTGTATGTATGGCGGAAGACTTTCACCCAAGATTTTGGCAGTGCCTCTGTTACCAATATACTTGTACCATAGAACATCCAATGCTGATTCAGAATCATTTTTTTCTGGATATAGGTTTTTTTTTCTTCCAACGGTGGATTTCATAACACATTTTTAAGGTCCATTTTTGGTTATATTTTAGTTTTTGCTAAATAATTCAAAAACTATTTGAGCTACCTACTTTTCAGTAGCACCAATAGATAACTCTAGAAAAAACAGTTCAAATGGTGTATTCAAATGATCACTCCCATGGAGATCGGCAGTGACAGCCCATGTGAAGTGAACTGGGACGGCAAGTGAGAAAATGGCCAAGTCCACCGCTGACCAATTGCCTGTGGCCAGGGTGCAGTGCGTCATAGCTACATCGTTCTAGGGGTGCATAAAATTCTTACAGGAAAAAATTTCCCATGAAATTTTCCAACAGATTTTTCATATTTCCACAGCCTTTCACTATGTCGCCAAGCCATTTTTCAGTGAATTTCCTCAGTTCCCTGAAATTTCACGCGAACTTCGTTCTAGCGTTCTGGCATATTCTGCACCCCTGCATCGTTCAAGATACAAACAGACCCCCTCTGCATCCACTCCTCAAGGATCCTCCCCTTGTTGTCAGTATTAAGTCCTCCCCACTGGACGTGGTGGCTGTTAAAGTCACCCAGCAAGAGGAAAGGGGCAGGAAGCTGTCAGACCAGGTCCTCCAGGTCACCGACCCCAAAGACCTCATCCGGTGGCAAATAAAGCGAACAGACAGTAATATCAAAGTGGAAAGAAACCCTAACTGCTACCGCCTGAAATCTAGTGTGCAGAGGCACACTGGCATGTAGCTGAGAGTGTTGAACCAGCACTGCAACACCACCATATGCACGTGGCACAGGGTCCGCATCCACATGGTAGCCAGAGTATCCCCAAACAACCGGATTATCCGATGCCTTAAAGCAAGTTTCCTGTAGGCAGCAGCACAGAGGTCGCCAATGCGACAAAAGCAGCCGCAGCTCTTCGGCAAGGGTCCGATAACCTTGGCAGTTCCACTGAATGATGGTATGCGCAGGCATTAGGTCGGGCTGAAGACCGAATCATCCTCCTTAACTCCTCCTCTGGGCGATCCGAAAACATCTGAATACTCACCCGAATCAAAAGATGGAGTGAGGTTCAGAAAGAAGTTGTCCTCGGAAGGCGGAAAAAGTTCCAGAGAATTTGAACAGGAAATCTCTCCCTGCTCCATGGGCAAAGTAGTATTAAGAGGTTGAGGGGACGCAACAGACCACTCAGCAAGCTGGCTGTTCCACGACCGTTTCACCTTCTCTCCTGGTGGCGACGTTCTCACGGGTGGTGTTGAGGCTTTACCAGCAGTAGCCTTCTTTGACGTTTTCTGTGGTGCACTCCGGGTAGGCGGAGACTAGGCTGAAGCTTTAACCTGCCTGGGAACAATTGAGGCAACAGGAACAGGAGCAGAAGCATTGGCAGGCTGGGCAGATGTCGACGGCAAGGCAGCAACCAGGTCCGAAGGACCCAAAAGACCCTGCAGAGATGGATGTTGCTGGGTCAACAAAGTAATAAGCTTGCTTACCGTCCTCGTCAAAGACCCGAGCTCAGCGCGTAGATCTGCCAAATCAGCCGACTCACTAACTGGGCCAGGCATTGGCGCACTGCAAACCTGCGCAAAAGATCGCATCATTGCCAGTGCCGATAGTTTGGCTTTCTTTCAGGCCTCCGAGTAGGAAAGTCCGTCCTTCAACTTTAGTTCCTGCACTCGACGTTCCTCTACATAAACATGGCAGTCCCGTGAAGAGGCCTGGTGCTGACCACCGCAGTTGACGCATTGCTCCGGGCCAGCACAGTCAGCGCCTTCATGGGCTGCCTGAGCACAGCTTTACACGAGCCGCTGGTATGGCCGAAGCGTTGACAGCGGAAACAGAAAATGGAAAATCACGAAGCTCGTGAAACTTGTCGTCGCCGGAAAAGAAGGCCAATGAGTCAAGGCCGGCTAGGTGGCGTGGTAGTGGAGGAAACATACAGATGCCAGACAAGCGGCGTCGTATCACGGCAGGAGCGTTTCATTTCACACAACCAGTGAAGTATGTCGAGTACACCAAATTGACGGGCTTTCATTCGATCACGACGGGAAAAACAAACAGTTGCCGGGGTAATCCAGAAGATGATGAAACATGATGGGAGTCGGGGCCAGTTGGAGAACACATCCGACGGCAGCAGCTTGGCGCCCTTTATTTCGCCATCCTCAACAACGGCCAATACTGTATCCTGAGAATTTTCGACAGCTTTCGCCAGTTGATGGTATAACTGCTTCACATCTGTCTTCCTTGGGCACTAAGTTTCAGTCCGTTCCGTTTTCAACTACATCGTCGTTTTGTGTTTTGAATAATTTTGTGGGATTGAGTTTGGGAAGATCCAATACCTTGAATTTGGTGAAGATAAGTGTAAATTAAAATAGACATAATGTCTCAATAAATGACTTTTGAAATTGTGCGTAACCAAGTGAGAAAAAAAAAAACCGGAAAAATAGTTAATATAAAAAAGGTCAGTGAGGTATGAAAATAATAGCCGTTATTGTCATCAAATAGTTTTAGACATGTAAGCAAAATTGTTGCGGTAATATTATTTATTTTACCCAAAATGTAAAGCACCACTCGGGGCGAAGAGGGACTCATCCGGGTCGGCTGCAGGTTCTCAGTGCCACATTTCTACGCTTTCCTTTCGCTTCTCATTCGGCAATTCAAGTAACACAGTAGAGGGAGATGGAACGCACAACCAAACAGGACGAGAGCTAAAGAATAAAAGATGACTGGCTTTCGCATCTGAATTTTTAATAGGTGGGAAGTGCAGGACCGCACTTCAAGGTTAGCGAGCTGGTGACCACCAAACTAATTCTCTAGAGGGAAAACGCGTTTGAGAGAAAGAAGGCTAATTACAGGTAATGTATATTTTCGTAGTAATAGAAAAATGGGTTTCGAACAGCCTATTACCAATATAAAAAATGGAAGAAATGCATTTTTTATTGGAAATATCAACATCTACGAATGAAAAATGTCTGTAATCCTCAAAAACATTGTAGCAGTAGATTTTTGGCTGGTCATTGCACAAGCCACCCCATATTGCTTGTAGGGAGACCAGATTACATTTTTTTTCAACCGGAAGTAGCTTAACCAGACAAGTACAAGATCGACGCAGCAGGCAGCGATGAAAGTGCTTCAAAAATATTTCCCATCACTCAGCTTGTCTGGCCAAAATTTGTATGGATCTTAAGAAGGTATATTTTAATGCAGGAGGTTACCAAGAGCAATGTAAAAAGCAGTTTACCGCGATTATAAATGGGGTTACACAAGGCCACTTAAAAAAAAAGAAAATTGGTTCTTGGGCGTCTGAAGAAATCTGGGTAGGTGGGAGGCAGAAATATTTTTTATTTTATTTTCAGCCCTTTTTCGCTTTACATTTTGGGCAAATTAAATAATACTACCGCAACAATTTTGCTTACATGTCTGAACTATTTAATGACAATAACGGCAATTATTTTCATACCTCACTGACCTTTTTTATATTAACTACTATTTTTCCCGGGCGTTTTTTTTTCCTCACTTGGTTACGCACAATTTCAAAAATCATTTTTGAGACATTATGTCTATTTTGATTTACACTCATCTTCAGCAAGTTCAAGGTATTAGCTCTTCCCAAACTCAATCCCACAAAATTATTCAAAACACAAAACGACGATGTAGTTGAAAACAGAACGGACTGAAACTTAGTGCTCAAGGAAGACAGATGTGAAGCAGTTATACCATCAACTGGCTAAAGCTGTCGAATATTCTCAGGATACAATACTGTGGAATAGAGTTTGGGAAGATCTAATATCTTGAACTTGGTGAAGATGAGTGTAAATCAAAATAGACATAAATGTCTCAGAAAACATCGTATTCTTTCATCGTAAAGAAAGAAAACATCGTATTCTTTCATCGTAAAGAACTCCATTATTTACTTGGAATTTCAACAACAATATCTCGCACATTTTCGATAGTCCTAAATGCTGGTGATGGTATACGCAGTACGACTCAATTTCTGGCACACTGCAACTTCACGCGTTACTGCGTCGCACGGACTACAAGGTTGTTTGAAATTGGCGGTCCGTCATGGCCCCCTGTAGTATGAAGGCCAGCTCACCACTTGCTCTGCAGTAGTTTTTACTAAACTCTTCCCTTAGATTGCTGGGTTAGATGGTCCCTGCATATTCATCAGCACAGCCATCTCTCGGACAGGCTTCTCTCCAACCCAGCAATCAAGTTCCTACTAAGGGAAGAGTTTAGCAAAAAACTGCAGGACAAGATGAGAGCCGGCTTTCCTGCTGCAGGACGCCATGACAGACCGCCAATTTAAAACGTGAGTGTGTGCGACAAGTAACACCTGAAGTTGCAGTGTGCCTGAAGAAGATAGTCGTGCTACTTGTACCATCACCAGTACTTAGAAATCGAAAATTTGCGCGATATTGTTATAGCTTAAACGTTTGAAATTGTGCATTAGCAAGTGCTCTATTTGCCATGTCTCAAGTCTTTCAAAGAAGTCATTTAACGATTTTAAGATTTTTTTTTTAAATCTAACTATCGGTGCGGAAGGACCCCCAAGAATACAATTTTTAAAAAAGGCGTAACTCAGGAAATTTGTATCATCCATTCTGATTTGCAACTTGGAAACAGTTTAATGTTACAAGCAAGGAAAGTAGTCCTCATCACCAACAATATTATCAGTCTGTCAATTTCGTACAAACAGGTGACGAGTTGGTTCCACATGCAAAGTAGTTAGGTAGAAAGCATTTATAAAAACAGAAACCAATTTTCCTTCCTCTACCTAAAAAAATTGGTAATGGACTCACAGAATCAGGTTACATCAATTATACTTACTAACCTTTTGTTGCCAATCAGCATAATGACCATATTGGAATTGGAATGCTGGCGGGCATCTTCTAACCAAGTTGTTAGGTGATTAAAGGTATCTCTCCTAAAAATGCATTGACATTAAGTCAGTTCACAGCACAGTACTAATATCAGCATATGCTATGCACAGCATACATCATTGAGATTTTTTTTAATTGAAAGAAACTAAGTATACAATCAGTATTAAACCTTTAGCTTGTGATTTACCATTTATTAAAGACTTAAAATGAAAGAAAATCGCTATAGTTTGTTCCACATTATGTTTTCAGAAAACTGACTGGATGACGACTCGTTTCCTTGCACTAAGAGTACAAAAACATGCCGATATCACACTTGCAGACTCAACAAAGTTACTGTCAGAGTTTACGAATGGGATGTTTACGGATTTTTTTGCACTCGTAGTGGAAGAATATGTGGCGTCATAACGTCAGTTTTCTGAAAACATAATGTGGAACAAAGTATACCGAACTCCCTTTAAGACATCGAGGCAGAATTTGCTGTTTATCAAAGCAACTTTAAACAAATGCAACTTAAAATTTGCTTGCAACATAAACCATACGGACTGCAGCAGTAATTCAAAAGTAAACAGTGGTTGCAACTCTGAATACAGTATCACAACCCATTCTGGATACAATCACTTACGTGGCAAGCATTGTTTCAATTATTCATTTGACAAATAAGAAGAACTGTAGTTGAGTGCAATGTCCTTAAAGAAATACTAAACCCTTCAATATCTTTTTTTATCGTTAGTTTAGATACTGGAATTAAGGTTAACTGGCACCTGACTTCATTTAGTATTAGTGCTTAAACAGTGCAAATTTTTAAAACTTCTACTTCAAGCAGACAACGCGTGCTTTGTCTTACAATCACTGGAAAAAAAAATTGTCTGACTCGCGCGGCGTTACATAATCCCTCACATTCTGTCGACGTAGCTGCTCAAGCCCCAGAAGAAAAAGCGTGTCAGCCAAGACACGCCCATGGTACGGGATGGGTATGACCGCACCCGCACAGCCCTTTAGTAAACTATCAAAGTAAAATAACACATGGTTTTTTTCTGATTGCCTTTCAGGAACAGAATTTTTTAGAAAAAATTCGTAATTACTAATCCTACAGTACGAGTAAAAATATGGGACGTCCTCGTGCACCTGGGAGCAAGCTGTAAAGATTAACGATATTAATGCCACCAGATGGCGCCAGGATGTTTTCGTTATATTCTACCGTGACACCATCTAGTAGCATTAATATCGTTAACCTTGATCTTGTTCAAGAATTTGAAAAAATTTATGCTCAACATCAAAACAAATAATCTCTACCGTATTTTTCAAATTTTCGACAGTTCTCTTTAGTAGATGGAACACACATCAACTTTCTTCATCAGGCACTGTACTTGCTTTTCTTCTTTGGCTTAAAGAGGAAGTACAACGCCTGACGAAGACCATTGATGTGTGTTCCATCTACTAAAAAGAACTGTCGAAAATTTGCGGAATACAGTATTGTTTGTTTTGAGACTGAGCGGAAATTTTTTCAAATCTTGAACAAAATCGTGGAATGAACTCTCATAGTAGTTTTCGGAACTTTCGTATTTTTAATCGTTAACTTTTATAGCTTGTTTCCAGGTGCACGCGGACGTACCAAATTTTTAGTCTAATAATTAAGGAGGCATGTGGCTTGTTTGTTCTGTTGTTCTCTGTTGTTCTTGTTTGTTCTGTTGGTTCTTGTTTGTTCTGTTGTTCTTTGTGCATTCCTTTGCATGCTGTGAGCAAGTGCTAGAGAGAACTTAGCGCTTGATGCTCCAAACTCTCGTTTGATGGCAACCCGCCTTTAACGCTCTACGCTTTAAAAACACGTGAACACATTATACTGTCAGAGACTGGAAAAGAAGTAAATTTAACAACAAAACTCTCACTCTCAACAACCACAAAAACACCATTTTCGACATTTATTACGGTGGTACATGTTGAACTTCTCCCAGCTGTCTTCTTCAGGCTTAACTTTGGTTTGCATC